>JAQGAA010000535.1:0-21543 GCA_034696425.1 Isotoma viridis
TGAGATCAAAAGTTACATCTACATTGATAGACTAAAACTGGTCCAACATTTATATGCACGTTAATTACAAGCAAAAAGCACTTTCACGAATAGAGAAAATAGCCAAAGCTTTAAACTTGTAATATATTTTATTGTAATAAATAGTTTGATCTAAATTTGGTACATAATAATAAGTTATTATGTTTACAACACTCAACACTGAGGGAAAAATAAGAGTAACAATTAGACGACCTCAATTGGCAAAGCACATTATCTGAATGTGAACAGCATAATCAGCAAAAGCGACAATAATTAGATTAAAAGTATACAGATGAATAGCACAATCTGCATACCTGGTTTACCTTTCTAGAAGTTTGCGTTGACTCGTTGAAATCCTGCTAGGGTTTTACGAACTCCCATGAAACGTCCTTAGTAGGTATGAGTATATAGCTATATATGTGAGTTTAAATAGGTTCAAGATAAAATTTGTATTTACCTTATTAATTAAGGTCTTTTCACCCTTAATTAGCCACGAAAAGCCTCGTCTTCAGAAGTGAAGCAATGTTTATTTTAATGCTACGCCTTCTTCTGACTAACTTCAATTTGGCTTAGTTGTTTGTTTGTTTATCGCTATTTAAACTTTATCACCCTTAATAATCTATTTTAGATAGAAACCAGACCAGAGATTCAGTATTGCTCTGTAAATATTCAATTCTTGTGTCGTATTCCGTCACCATGTCATAAATACTTGGGTATAATATATCTATGACCTCTGTATTTCTTTTTGATTGCTTTGCTTTCAGAAAGGTCGTAAGGTTAAAGGTCACGGTCACGACGGTACAGCACGATTACTCACAAACATATAGGTGTACTATATTATGTACATATAGACTAGTATTGCTTCGAATGGTCAACCTCTTTCTCTTATAACTTACAACAAGACAAAATATTATCATCTAAGGTCTATGAGTTATCTATATACTTATTGTAAATTTACCTAGTATTTATTTATCTACTAAGCCTTTTTACACACCTAACAATATAGCTGAAAGCTTTACTAAGAATATATTAAACCTTAATATGCTTTTTACACTCGGCTGCTTTCACCCTTAAAAGCAAATAAGAAGCAGTGAAAAAACTCAATTTCCAAGGATGTGTTTTTCTAGGAAAAACTTCTAACGTTTTTTTCTGATCAAGTATATAAGTACTTAATTTTGTTACTAAACTAAAACTAAAACTAAATACTTTTTAGAAGTTATTATTGCAGCAATTCATATAATAATTTAAGAAAGATAGAGATAGAAGAAGAATATACATACATTGATTGAGCATAGTGTCAGACAGGAAGTTTCCTATTCGGAGTCCAAGAACGCTTAAGTAACATGTAAAAGTAATAATGATTTTAATTAAGTAATTATTACATTATGTAAACCTCATTAGCAATTTACACTGAGATAGAGAGAGATAGACTGCAACACTATATTTATTATACACATATTATATATAGTTTAGCATATGTACGGCAATTATTACTAGTTTATGCAAACTTAAACTCGAGTGTGTATAGCCAGTAAGACTAAAAAGCTATTATGAATACTTTAAAATTTATACTTAAATATATAATACATGTATACTCTATATTATATAATACCAGGAATCCTTATTTCTATTCTAACTCATGTTTCTAGCTATTCATGCACATTAACACCAAAGGTGAAAGCATTTAACGGAAAAGTATCACACATTGATAAGTTATAGAGACACGTAAGGTTGGGTGACTTACAATAGTTAGTATAAATATAAGTAGACTAGAAACACACATTTAACAACATGTAATAATAATTCATAGCAGTAGTTACTAGCATGAAGTTGTATAAATACTTTAGTAGAAGTTAATTAGTGCGACGACATGGAAATGTATTTAGATATTATAAATATTTATAGTTAGTAGATGCACGACACTTGCATGATAAAGTATTTCTAAAGATTTTCTAAGCACATGGCTGAGGTACACATGTAGACAGAAAGAGCACGACATGGACAGTTAATGAGACAGCACGTTTTGTGTGAAAGTTTAAAAGTTTCAATAATTTGCAAAATTCCCCACGGGTAAGTCCTAAGTACTGCAATGTGTAGTGGTAGTAGCATTTACTTAGTTAGAATGCTCTGGGCTCTCGAAGTTTCGTTGAAGTTATTTTTTTAAGTTTCATTAATTTGAGACCAGTTTCTCCACCTTTTATTATTGCTTTCGAGTTCTCAAATATCAGACTCAGTTGTTTCAAAGATTTAACTTTTTAGGAATGTAAAGGTTTCTAGGGTTGATACTACTACTAGGAGAATATATATATTTATTACATATTTAGGGAAAAGTGCAACTACTCTGTCAATGGAATGGATGAGTTATAAAGTTATATATTTATATTTTATAGGGACAATTTATATCAAAAAGAGAGTTACAAAGGAGGTCATTCTCATTCTTCCAAGTTCTTTTATAGCCAATTAGTCGTTTGAAATCGGCAATGCAATGCGATGTAAAATTATTCCATGTGTAGTAAGAGTAGAATAGAAATAGAATATATATTCAGAGAAGAGAGTCTAAAAGACGATTTTACTAAAAGAGAAAGAGAGCTGGGAATAGATGGAATGAAATGAGATTTCTTATTGAAGTTTCAATGGGTGTCTTGAGATTAGGGATTTTGGCAAAAGTAATATAACTAGTGAATGGTTTCCATTTAAAGTTAAAGCTGCAGTTTTGCATTCATCAGGACAAAAGAGAAGCCAACTTTGGAAATTTTTCAAAGCAGAGGGCTATAATAGGCTAAATAGGCTTTTTTACTTCTTTGGTAACAAAAAGCGTTTTTAAGTATTGCTGCTATATATTCCACTTAGAGAAGAAATCACTACCTATACATAAATGTATATTATCTTGAACCAAAAGAATTAGGGAAAATGAGGAGAATTGGTAGACTGCCAACTTTTTACCGTTAATTTGCAATGCTCAGCGGTTTTTCTCAGGCAAATTAGAATGTTTTCCAACAACTTGTCTTTGCAAAATTAGTTTTGTTCTATGAATCAGGATATGTGTGGAAATTTACTGGTGAGTAATGTATGTATGTATATGTGTGTACAGTTTTAGTTTTAAATGTAATCAAGGGACTGGAAATGCCAAATGCCACCCTGAGATTAAAATTTGCTTTGTCTCATTATTATTATATATCTTTGTATTGGATTCATACTATGTAGATTTATATTCATGGGAAAATTGATAACGGTAGACGAATGTAAAGTGGAAACAATATTAGTTCGAGAGGTTAGAAACCACAAAAAAATATCCAACTGTGCTTGCTTTCACTTTGTATCTATGTGTATACTATATACTGCAGAACAACCAGCCATCCAATGTATACAGGCTAGGACTTGCATATTACTTCAATTCTGTGGTCAGATTGATGTCAGCTATGTGTAAAACCACCATTCAAATTGTAATATGGGGTATACGTTCTATAGTATCAATTGAAATTTGTATAAGTTTTGAAAATAATTTGTGCGCTTCAGCACTACGAGCACAGTATTGAGAACGAGAGAAAATACTAAATTAAAATTCAAAGTAATAATTAATACATGTCCTTTACTTTTCCCAAAATGGACATAAATCATTACACTCCTGTCACATTGGGTCGTTAAGTTAACAGGTCACCAGAGAGGACCCGAACCAAACATTAGGTTCATGGTGGTATGGTATCCTCATGCATCGCATTAGGAAAGCAGGGAGAGTTTATTAATCATAATTCTCTTCAGTAAGGAAGGATAATGAGTTTTCTGGAAATAATGACGGGACATTTTTCATTTAATTGTTAATTATCTACTCTCATGCTCGTTGGTTATTCTCTGTTTTGTAAAGAATGTATATATATTTGCCACAGTTTCTATTGTGAAAGTTAAAAGTAAAAAAACACGAAACGAATTTCTTTTTTTACTTCTCATGCAAGGATGACTATACTTTAGTAGTGGGTAGTTATATACTATCTTGTATAGTAGTAGACCACTTTAAATTATGTTAAGTTTTTATACGACAGAAACAGCAGAGGAAGATGAATTTCTCACGGAAACTCATACCTCTCTAAACTGACTGCCTTCCTGGGGAGAAAGTGATTTGAAAAACGGGAAAATGTACAGGAAACTCATGAAACGCACGAAAACTAAAAAAAGAGTTATTTTTTCTTCAAAAGTCTTACTACTTTAGTTCCAAGTGGGAACAGTAATGCCGCAGTGGTTTCAGTTTTGTTTAGTATAGGGGTGCGGTTTTGGTGTGTGTATGTGGGTAGGTTATATTATTTAGGATTTAGTAATGCTGAACTAGTAATGTTAAAGGAGATGATTCTTTCTGTACGTGTAAATATTCTATGTGGGTGTGGGTAAATATATAAGTCCATGTACGTATGTCTTTTTGGGTTCACTTTCTCCGGAAGTGAAAGCCGGAATGGATTTTATACAGGAGATTATGGAAGAAAAGGACTGAAAAGAGGAAAGCAGATGGTGTCTGTTATTTATTACCCTTAAGACTTTTTACTATTAAGGCTAGCTGTGTAGTATTTCAGTTCGCTATGGCATGGCATGGTTACTGGTTAGTAGTTGGTCTACCATGCCATAAGTGTAATGCTGATGGTTTACTTACTGAAGCCTTGGCCAATCTCCCCAAATTCCCCAAGTTTCGGTTTTAAGACTCAAGTACAAAAGTTATCGTTTATCTTTGGAAAAGACTGTTAGTCCCTTAGTAAATCCTGAGAAGACACGCCTTTTCCTGACATTTTGTGACTGACTGATCTTTAAGCCTTGAGTGTGGTAGAAGGAGAGTATTTTTTATTAGTTTTGGGAACCGTATAATAACACTACAATATAATAATAATATATAGTAAAATGTAACAAATTATTTTGTACAAAGTTTCTTGTTGAAATCTTTAATGTGAAGGAGGAAGGAGAAAGCTCCAACTTGGGTTAGAGAGTTTCTTGTTCGTACTTTTAGTTCCCAGTTAAATTTTCATTTTGAGAAGGAATAAGGAAGATATTTGGTTTTTGCATGCAAACGAGGAATAATAAAATGACTTTCAAAACGACCTAATCAGATGGAGACAACTTGGAAGAATGATTTGTAATTGAATCCTCAATATGATAATCTACATTGTTATCATTATTAAGAATGTATTGTTCGTCCTCCTCAATTTTAAGGGTACTATTGCTAGTTGTATCAGAGTTACTTGAGTTGCTGTACCCATTACTGTTATTATTATTAACTTCACCAGGATCTTTAAAGCAAGAGGAGTCATAATGCTTATTCAGATATGACTTGAGAGCAAAGGATTTATTGCATCTTTTACAAGTGTAATTTTTAGCTGAAGAATGAGTCTGCATGTGAGCTCGGAGGTTAGACCTGTCTGCAAAAGCTTTACCACAATGAGCGCAACCATAAGGTTTCTCCCCAGTATGTGACCGCATGTGACCCTGAAGAAGCCAAGGCCTAGAAAATCCTTTTCCACAAATGTCACACTTATGAGTTAAATTATGGGTCAGGACATGCATAGACAATGCTGGCATACTTACATAGGCTTTCCCACATGTAGGACACCTTTTAGCGTTCTGAGAGTCCAAACTTCTATGAGTTTGCTTATGTCTAGACAAATTGGAGGAGGTTGCATAATGCTTCCCACATTCGGAACACACGTATCTTTGCTGTTTGTCTTTAGACAATGATGATGATGACCTGCCGGATGATAGCGAAGAGTGTGAGTGGGCTGAAGATGAGGTGGATCTTCGACGTCTTCCTTCTTCAAATTCATTTTCAGACTCATCATCATCATCATCTTCGTCGAATTCGATAGACTCTGAGGAATTTCCATTATCCTCGTCATGGTTCATGTTACTCTCTTTGTATTCATCATTGATAGTAGTAGTGGCTTCCTCATCCTCATCCTCTGATTGTTGCGAGTCGGATAGTCCCTCGTCATCAAATTTCCTCGCTCGTCGTTCTCCTTGATTTCTTCTGGATTTTGTGCCTGACACAATACAAAGACGACGACGCTTTTGCTGTCGTTGCTGCTGCTGCTTTTGCTGTTGGGCAAGACGGGTTGACGCTCTTCTACCTCTCCCATTAGTACTGTTATCATCAGGGATAGTACCATGGGTACTAGCATTTCTAGTACAACGAGGATTCCCATTAGACTCAGGATGGATTGCTCTAGTACGTGAGGAGATGTTCGTGGTAGTGATGGTGTTAGTTTGGGAATAACGATGATGGCTGTTGCTCCTGCTGCGGTCGTGACTTTTACTTGTAGAAGACGGAGAGGTCCGTTTTGTCCTCTTAAGAAGATGACTAACCCCATGGGTACTACTACTACCACTGCTACTAGGACTACGAGGTCTGGATGGAGTTCCTTGATTTCTTTGATGATGTTCAGGATGCTGATGGTTGTGGTGTTGGTGATTACTTGAACCATCGCCACCATCTCTACTGCTATTACTACTACAACTCGTACTACAGCTAATCTTTCTTCTCTTTGATCTCCCATCGGATGCAAGTAAATCATCGTAAGTGTAACTCTTCCTAGTTACTCCCATACCCCCAGCACTAACAGTACTGCTACCATTCCCCGTCTTCCTTATTCTCAGGCTATTGCTTTTTGGAAGCACTTCACATCGAGAATTACCAATTGGGTTATTTCCACCACCACTGGAAGAATAAGTATCACTCATTCCAAAGTGGCTAGAGTTACTACTACTGCTGTTGCTGTTACTGTTGTCTGAATCGGCTACTATCACCAGCTCACTCCCAACTTCCAGCGTCTCCTCGCCTTAAATCAAAAGATATTACTTTTTACTTCAAGGTAACACACACAAGCTTTAGTTCATTTACTTCCAGGTCACATACATTAGTGGCAAAGAAAAAGAAAAGAAAGAAATCTCTACTTTCTTCAATGGAATAAAACCCATTAGAGAAAGCAGACAAGTCAAGCCACCACCATAAACACATAAAGTAATGGATTGTCTGCAGGCCGTTTGTGTAGTAAGATAAGAGGAACATTCAACATCCGGTGTTGGGGATGCATCTTTCATCCCAATTAGCTCTATGCGGTTACGTTGCGCAAAATTTTACAAATATATTGATAAATTCCAGTCTCGTAAATTTTAAAATTGTATAAAGAAAGTTTCTGTTCTATTAAACGGGTTTGGAGTTTGGAAATAAATTTTTACGATGTGAAAAGTAATGGGATCAAAAATGCGTCAGAAACTTGGAACTTTTGAGAATTCATGTATATTTGTGACGATGTAGGCTAGTAAAATAATATACTATTGATATTGTTCCTTGAACGTAATAACGTATAAGCCTTGACGTTTTCATAAACTTTATCATGCATGGTTGAGAAAGCACAAAATAATTGTTGCTATTTTAAGCTTGAAGGTGGAATTTTTTGAAAATGTCCTCAAGACTTTTATCAACTAAAACCCTGCCTAAAAACCAAACTCATACTTGTATTTAGTCAGGTATAAGAAACTTTATCATCATGACAGATTTAAGCGATTGATTTAAATTGCTGAATATCATGCATGAATACGAAGCATAAGAAAATAAATCTTTGTAAAATTTATTCTAGCTTGAAAAACAACTGAAAGTAATAGTGGATCTTCAGTATATAGAAATTAGTCACGAAAGTCTTCACTTCCTTCTAGTCTTAAACTTTTTTTTGTAAGACAAAGTCAAGATTCTTTTCAGAAGTAGAGGAAAAGACTTGAGTCCATATTGCAGAGTTCATAAATTTTTTGTAGATCAATACCAAATCTATTTAAAATCTGAATATTCTAACGACCAAATTGTGAAATCTTTTAAGTCATCAAAATAAATTGGAATCAGTACAATTTACAAAGGGCTTTTACTATGTTACTTCATTTCTCGTTGGGAATAAATGATCCAAGAACAAAAAGCAATTTTACTCGAGATTATAACAGATTCGAGGTATTTAACACAATCCCTTTTAATATTGATTAATGACGATAAGACTCCGAGGTAGCATCCTTGAATGATTGATGAGATGAAGGAAAGTGAAGCCAAGAGCAAGAAGAGCGACTTAAGTTTAAATAAGATGGCTATTGTGGTTTAAGTTGAGATACCCTGATGACGGTAATGTTTCTCCTTTGAGAAATTCATGTTTTAATCTACATCATCTAGAATCCGGCTAGACACATAATATGCTATTGAGGTTTTGTAAATGCTGTGGGACCCGAATGAAAATTGAGAATTTTGGATTTCATGCATTCAGCTTAATATGTAATTGCAAGCGTGGTAATGAGAAATGCCATCGCTAAAGCGTGACTGATGATAACCAACAATGAATAATTATAGACAGAACAGAACTGTTATTATAAACAATTGGTTCTTACTTGGACAAACATTTTCAGCATCTGATGAATATTCGGAAGTGCTGGGGGTCAAAGGAATCAAAGAATTGTCCCCATTTCTAATAATAAGTCCATTGGTCCCACTTCCATGATGCATGATTACATTTGTATGGGGAACAACATGGTGGCTACTTGGATGTTGGAAGGTGACAATATGATTGTGACTTATTTCAGGTGGAGGGGAAAGAGATACAGTTTGCAGATGGAAAGGTTGACTTGGTACAAGCTGGGTGAGGTGAGTTGTACTACCACCACTGCCAGTACTACTGTTGCTACTACTGTCCAAGTTAGTTATGGTCACGTCAAGTCCAATTGTACTATATGTCCCGGGACTGATTGGATTTGGGCTAAACTTGAGAAAGGTATTAGGATTTGTGGGTCCATTTGACAGTGTAGAGTGACCATTCAGGTTGTTTATGTGGATCGTAGAAAGTCCATTCTGATTGGTGACAATGGCATTTGGAGTATCTGGTGGTGTTGGTTGACCCATGGAGATGTTGGAGTGTAGCGTTGCTGAGGATGTTGTTGAATTGGAATGTGAGACCACCACCGGGACTGGGATCGCTTTGGGCCGAAGGGGTGGGAGGGATCGTGAAAGTTGTAATAAATCTTGAGCTATCTCTGTCTCTTCGGGGGTTCGTATTCGAAATATTGGAATCCCACCGTCATGACTTGAAATCTCTGTCTTCACGTCCAAACGCTGTTGGTGGTCTTCCATCAGCACCCCTTGGGGTCCTCCTCCATTTGGCATGTACCCTTGCATGTAACTATCTGTAATTTCATAAACAGAGCAAAAAATGTAATACGCACACACGGACTCACATGAACAAGAATCTCATCACAGTGATGCTTTCACCCTTCGAAAATAAGAACAACATACAAATAAAATATCAATGATTATATACTAACTATTTCTCCATTTCCGACCTATCACCTCCAACTTTCACCACTCCATTTACATCCCACAAACTCAACTATATTAACAGAGTACATAGCATAGTTTCCTTTTCTTAAAGAAAAAAGCTGAATTACTCATTTTAACAATTAGGTAATTGATCTGCATTTTTTTAAATTTCTAAAAGATATACAAAAATTGCGTATATTGTTTTGTGTAAAATTACGATAGCTTTCAAGATAAGAAAACAAATGATGCATTGCTTCACTCCCACCATTCGGTACCTTCTGTATAACCTTCTGTGAAAATGTTTGAAATGTTATTGTATTTAAAAAGATAAAAAACCTTAACATGCTGTCATATTGTTTATAGTTTATTGCGGTACATTAGTAAAGTATTTGATTTGACTGACAGTTTTTATTTTGCATATATCTATCGAATTTGCTTTGTTTACTCATTTTTAGGTAATTTTTAAGTACTGAACAACATTAAATGACATGAATCATGTAAAAGCTTTTATTTTATTCCAATTTCATTTCGCATTGAAGTAAACAAATTTTGTAAACAAGACAGAAAGTATGTCTTTGACGCATTCGAAAACAAATTCAAGATAAATGAAACAACAAAAATACTACCAGTCTACACTCACTAAACTCCAGTTCCAAATATTAATATCTGAATTATTAAACAACAATGGTAAGAAATTGGCATGACATGACATGACATGATAATAATATGACATAATATGGACAGATAAATTTTGCTGTAAATGTTCAACTCTGAAAAAAAATCTTAGACCTTATGAAGTTTACATATAGATCCGGCATTTATCTTCGAGTGATTCACTCATTCAAAAAGCCTTGACGCACTTTGAGCATGAAAATAACAAAAACTTTGACTTCGTCTCGTCTGTCAAATCGTAAAGTTATATGATTCGCTAGAATGAACTTCGAACTAAAGATAAGACTAGACTGATAATAATTGCATATAGTGTATTAATATTACTTTTACGATTTATATAGCTTCATTCATGAAACAACTTTGTCTAAAATCCGTCTTTTCATGTCTTGAGCGGAAACAATAGTTTCGGATTGTGGTCGTAGGATTCTTTGAGATAGATATATAACACTGAACTAAGAAACGGTAGTTGGTAGCTATGCTTATATAGTATATGAATACGAATGAGAAATTTCGTTTATATTGTGAAAGAGAAAGCAAGATTTTTTGAGAGTTTGGCAAGTCTTTGGCATTCATCCCGATTTTTAATGCAGGAAATGGTCCATGTGTAATTCATACCAAAAATCCTTGCAGATTTCGTATCCTTTTTTCTTTTTTAGTTACTATTACAATGCTATTCTAAACCTGCAAGTTTTATAGTGTGTCTATGACTGTGAATTCTATTCAGTCCGTTGTCGAGCCTCTTCTCAAGTCTCAAGAGAGTGTCGAGTTTTTACAACTTCAACCAACTTATAGTTTGCATTTCAATGAACCCTTTTTGTCTTTTCTCTTTTGATTTATGAATTTTATGATCACGATAGAATTCCATTTCGATAGGAATAAATGATGTGGGAGAGAGGGGCAGGTTTTTATCCAGGTCATCTCTCCCTACACAAAAGATTTAGAAATTACAGAAGTTTTCTCTCACAAACTGGTTTATCAAACTTGTGACTTTTTTGAAGCACATTAGACGAAAGTACGTGTGCATCTTTTTTGCATTTTTTATTCTTTAAAGATTGAGAATCAAACCTATATTATCTTTTAGACAATTCTTAAGAAAATCATTTCAAGTCAAAGTTCAATAAAATCCTAGCAAGATTTTCATATTATTTTTCAAAAGAAAGGAAACAGTAAAATTCAAATGTTTAAAAATTTATTAAGAATTGTTTAAAAATTCTTCAAATTTCCATATAAGTTCAAGTAGTTCTATTCTCTGGTAGTTTTGAAGTCTTAAAGGATGTGGAGTGGAAGAAACTCAAGGTATTTATTAAAGCAAAGTAGGTAGAGAGGAAAAGTTGGCAAAGGAAAAGTTGTTCGATTTACGTATGCACCTCTCTCGCTTTTGTGTTTAGAAAAGGAATTGAAGGGGAAGAAAGTTTGTTCTTCTCACTTGCAAGTTGTAGTGGAACTTTCTCTTTGTGGCGTTAATCTTAACGAATGTCTGAGCACAAGTAGTTTTGGCAGACACGGAATACCACCAAAGCTTGATCTTCACTCTTCACTTTCTCTCTGAAATACTTGTATAAAATTTATATATAAAAGCAGGACAGAGAAAGTATATATAGCTATCTACAAGGGAAAATACTTCGATCCGTTTAAAAAGTATGGAATACGAAGGAACTAAGTTGAGAGAGAAGAGCCAAAACTAGCAAAAGAAGGGGAAACGCAGTTTGAATAGAAATGATGCGTGAAAATGAAGCCATGATGTGGTTTTAGATCCATTCCTCTTCCCACACTTCCTAAACCAACCGAAAATAAAGAAACATTTGAATGTTCTTACAAACTGGTTTCCAACTAAACTACACAAGACCAAAACTAAGACCTGGAGAAGGAAAGTTGTATCGGTATGTGGAGAAAATAAAACTAAGTAAGAACTGTGTAGTGTGCTGTATTGAATGCATAAGTCGAGGATATGGTCGGATGTAATTCAGACTATTGGTTGTTGTGGGTTTGAATTGATGATATTTTATTTTGTTTGTGAAATCCAAATTTACACTTTCCGTCGTTTTTTTAAGATATGAGGTTTTATTTAAGATGCTTTTATTTACATAATGATAATGTATGTAGGTGTTAATGTTATCTTCCCCTTTGGGTCTTTTTGTGGTTTCTTGTGTAACCATCGTAGTACAGGAAGTACCGTTGCATTCCCTTGAATTAACTTTAGTTTGAAAATATGTATTTGAAGATGGTTTGGGTTGGTACAAAAAATTTAAAAAAATGAAGATAATTTTTGAAATATAGTTTATTATGAAAAAAAACAAAATGTCTAAAATGAGTTTTAAATTAATGCTAATCAATCTAAGTCTGTTATAGCGTACTTTTACACCATTGTTTGTTAACAACCTTTTCAGGCGTGAATTAATTTATTGCGACTCGTCGTGACAGTTTTGAGGTTGCGACAAAGTTCAAATCAGCAGAAAATATTAATAGAATGCATTAAAAGTGTGTATACATATATATTTTATGCATTTAGGGGTTTGCATATTTGGTTGAAGCGAATAGTAGGCGTTGCTGCTAATGCAATGTTTTTCAGTCATAACTGAGATGGGTACATACAAAGTCACCCTAAAGTACTTTGATGATAAATTATTCTGCTAAACACTAACAATGAGGTTAAACGGAATCTTTCACAACAAAAGAAACTTTTTCATTGTTCCTACTGCTGCTCAAAAAGTTATAAATAATACTTTACTTGGTATTGCAGCGTTGCTAGCACACTAAATTTCAAAGCAACTTTCACCTATCTTTCTTTTAAGCGATAGCTAGTATTTGGCATAGAGGGGAGATACCAGATAGTAGGTATGGATGTTTGGTTGGAAACGGTGAAGGAACTTATATTTGTATTGTATTCACCACCAACCCTTTATTGTAAAGAACTCAAATTAAGGAAGTTCGATGCAAAGTTATGACACCCCAGTGCGTAAATCTTTCCTGACAAGTAGACTTTTAAAATGCCAAAGACGCCTGTGAGGTCAAAGTCAATTCCGGGTGTGATATATTACATCTGAAATAGGTTTATATGCATGAAAAATCAAAGGAAAAATAAATCAGAAACCTGATTTAATTTAAGTGAAAAGAATGTCGTCGGCCTGTAAAATTTTCATATCAAATACTCATTGACAGCTTTTGCAAGTGGAAATTGCTTACTGGGATGCTAAAGTATGTAACATTTGGAATCAGATTGTGTACATAAGGCCGTGCGTGTAGTGTAAAGTAGTTCTGTGTAAGCATCCGATTATTCGAAGCGAGACTTGATTCTATCTTCTTGAATACATTCAACCTTACAACTTTTCATAGGTTATGTACAAGGCCCCATAAGACCAAAAGTACTGAGAGTAAATTCAACTTCAAGTAAAAGTAGCGTTACTGCTATGGATATATGCCTGTAGTGTTTCTGGGTTAGCTAGCCTAGGACCATTCAAAGAAATGCCACTATACCAAGATACACTTTCGTTGGCCCAAAATATATTCATTGTCACTTCATTCTGATGAAAAGTTTTGTTGGTAAAGATCGCTAGTCAATATGTAGCCCAAAGTGAGTGCTCAAACATAGATGAAATTTTTTAGACTAGAAAGTATGAAATATGGATCATATATTACGTTTAGTAACAACCAAAACCCCCTATAGGTTATATTATTACGCCATACATGCCGCTTTGGATGGAAAGTTCGTTTCACGACAAAACAACCATCCCCCAGGGCTTTCCTGTTCCAGGGCCTGCAAATTCTTTCCGATAAAGTCCAGACTTGTACAAAAAACGAACCAAGGGAACTTTAGAGGCTTAAATACAGCTGCCATACTTAAGAAATATGTTTCTTTTGAAGTCTCTCCAATTTGGGACAGCTCAACTCAGCACACTTATCGAAGATAAGAGGTTATATTCTAGTCTGATGATTTATGGTTATGGCGTAATATTATTTTACTGTGTTTGGCATTTGACATTCGAATCTATATTATGCAACGTTGTTCAAAATAAAAGAAAACTCTTCAAAATTTTTGTAAAAATATCATTGTATGTTAAAGAAATCCAAGAATAGTTTCAAAGTTCAAATTCAACTACTCTTCAATCCTTTAACATTGTATTTACGTAAAAAACCTATATTATCTATATTATGCATCGGAGATACGAAGAGTAAATTGCCTTCATTTGATTTAATCGATACTCTCATTAAATTTTACCACTGTCGTTAACAGCTTAGCACATCAATTTTCCTAGAAGGATTTAAAAAAGATAATATTTTTTATTAAATTTACATTTCTGGGTATAAAACTTGTTTAGCATAATATTTTAAAGTTGCCTTGCTAAGCGTTTAGAGATATTTATACTACACAGCGTTCATGTAGCCATCCTATGTTGCTTTAGATTTCTTTGACACGAAATCAAACTGATGTGACAAAGGTAACAATAGAGTTATTAAACAAATTTAATTTGCAATAACTAGAAACTTGGATGGGTGAATGGATATTTCTATCTACGTGGCATATTGGAAAATCCAATTATTTTTTAGCTTGCATAGTTACATGACAAACCCATAAGAATATGACATAAGACCCAGCTTCCTTCCTCCTACAGTTACAGCTTTCGTCATCCTACCCCTTACCTATATTTGTTTATGCATATGCTGACTGTTACTAACTACGAACTAAATCAACAGATAGGAACCTGTGGCATGTTTACATTATAGTTGAATATACCAAGTACCAAGAATTCGTAAACAAATTAATTGAGTTTATCTCAAAATATAAAGCGGAAAGCGTTAGTTAAACTTTCTTCAAAGACTTTCACTACCACGCGTCATGACTCATACTCATGAGTAAAGTGAACTAACACAATAGAAAAGTACAGCTGAACCATGCTTTTTTTAAACACAGCGTGTCCATCATAGCAGGTTGAGGTAAATATTATAAAATCGATATAGTATCTCTCAGACATTATTGTAAACATAATCTAGCGGAGTTACGCATCCTGTGGATAAAATAAATATTAAAATGACTACAGTAAAGCATGATAAGTACTTTTATCTGAAGTAGTTTATTAATTACCACAAGTAGTGAACAGGTCATAAGCGAAAGTTGGCATTTACAAAGTGAATGGAAAATCCTATTCTTATAGAAAGTATGAGTGAATAAAGCCAGAGGCATTCCAAAACAAACTTGTTGATCTGCTTGGTAGAAAAGCCATAACAATCTCTAAAATCCAGTTTGAATCCGCTTTCACATTATTCTAGTAGTAGTAGGTAATTCTGCTTGAACTTTGCACAACGTAACAGACTACATTGCATCGTAAGTAATTACAAAGTCAAACTAAAAAACTGCTGGCTTGTATCACTCTGTGTATGTTTCATGGTAAAGTAATAACAAATTTGATACCTCTTGCCACAAAACAGACAGCAGACCTGGGTTGTGAAAAGAAAATCCACTAAGCAAAAGCGGAGATCTTTTGTTAATTACATCAACTTTTACACAACACAGGTCTATGTCGGCTATCCCAAGCCTATTGTCTTACGTGAGATTATCTATACATCCTGTATATTATTTTACTATATATGGCAGTCTTTGTACAACCGCTACTCCTATATAACCTGAAGCTTCTACCTAATTCCACTAACTACAAAGATAATTTTTGGTCTCCCGTGGGAGAAAGTAAGAAGACTCAGCTGGATAAAATCCACAGCTTAATTTAAACTCCCCAAAAAGACCGATCCTCCTACACACTTTATACCTATTTTCAACAACCTGCTAGAGTAAAAAATAAAGTAACCCAACAGCGTATCATGTAATGAAATGTGGAATACCACAAAGCCTAAGTTGCCTTTTTGCATCTTTATCGAACTAATAATGTGTGTGGTCGAATTCGGATTCTTCTTTAGAAATCGGAATTCAAGGTAAGACCTAATAGCTTTAAATAATAATACACCTAAATATGCTTAAGTACTTCTAAACGTCCACTTACTAAAACGAAGAAGGATATCTATTCCGTTGGGACTACTACTATGCACTAGTTGCTGGGTTAAGTATAAGCCCCAGTTGTTCCTTTTTGGAAGTGGATTTACAGTAAGTAAAGGCGACTTAAGATTTCAACTCTTATTACTATATGTAGCTAACTAATTTGAGAGTAAGTCTTCTTTCTTCTGTTTATTTTCATTATGGTATTATATAAATTAGTAATATATATGGTGGAACTTGTTTGGTTACAAACTTGTTGCTTTGTTTAAAACATTTGTTTATTTCTCATGTTCATGTCTAATTCAAACGTTATTTGTGTTTCAATTAACGAAGTGAAGTCATACGATTTCACAATCCATGGCTTACTTTTCCTTCGATTTTCTAATCTCCTTTCCTTAGAGCATAAGCAATAACACTTTTCTATTAAGGAAGAAATTTTTCTCACGAAAAGGCCACATCAAGACTGTCTAAATAAAGAAAGCTGTTGCTTTCTTGTCACATAAAAATTGTGCAACTGAGCAAAACATTGGAGAATTTTTTGAACATATTAGAAAAATACTTGTATTTCAGTTTCTCAATATTGATTTTTTCCTGGTCTACTTCATTACAAATAAAACTTTCTCTAACTTTAGCCCTACAAGGAACTAATCAACACAGTGCGGAATGAGTTTGATGCTTGAATTCGTAAGCAAGCAGTTAAATAATGTAATAAAATTCTGCACTATGTAGCTTAAGATTCCATAAATAAAGCGACAATATCTCATTACTTGAAGAAGTTGAAGCCTGAAGAAATACTAAACATGTGCATTGGGTAACACACGGAAGTTGCAAATTCCATTTATCTTAATTGCTAAATCGCATGCCAACTTCTACTTTTTTGGTATAATAAACCCGTTTCATAATAATAATGTATTTTATACATGCTTTGTAAAGCTTAAAAGTTATAATGGAAAGTAAAAGAAAAGAGCCTTAAAAGACAGAAAATACTTCCCTTTGATGGATCAAGATATTTTAATTTGAATTCATCATTGAATAAAATACATGAATATCCATGTACACAGGATTTTAGTAAGCATATATAAAGCATTGTAAAATCAGACAATGTATTCTAACGAAACCATTTCGTTTGAAGATAATGCAAAGGATTTTTGATACCATTTTTGTTCTGGACTGTATAAAAATCCAATATAAGTATGTTTGTCCCTCAATACAGTAGTTAGTAGTATAGTATAGCATACACATACAGAGATCAATAACCAATTCTCTTTTTCATGTCAAAGAGAAGAGGATGGCCATTTATTGCTTTTAAACTACTTTGGGTGACAGTTAGGACGACAGTTTTAGCATCAGTGTCAGCCAACCTCCAACCCAATATTACAACCACTACTACTATAACATAACTCCTAGAACATTATGAAAGCGTATACCGAAGCGAACCTTACGATACAGTTTTACTATTTCTGTAAACGACGGCGATCTTATTCCTTCTCACAGTGAATTATAGCTAACCGTCTGTCTTCCCTCGAATCCAATACGAACGTAACCTATAACAAGAGACGCTGAATTGAATTGTCAAGTAAAGGAATTCGGTGTTGGGGGGCAAAACAACATGCAATCGGGTGTTTCTTTCCTTCCATCTTTTCCTTTTTCCAATTTTAATCAATACAACACGGATACATTTTGACTCTATATTCCTCCTAGCTGTGCTGTTATCAAAGGTATCGATGCATAACATACAATGTCGTGCATTTACAACTTTGTGGCACAGCACAATATTTAACCTTATTGCCCATTTATAACATTAAAAGTCTTAAGGGCTGCAACCTCTTCTCAGATTGCTTTCATTGTTTTCTCTGAATGTAGTAAGACATTTACTTCTAGAACATTCTACTAAAATCCTGTTGGGTGGACAAATGGAATAGTTAGACAAGTGCTTTCACCAACCCAAACCCTACCGCATTATCATATCATCCACCCACTTCTAGTGCTGAAGCTGAAAGATTGTGCACTAGGCCACAACAGTTGACAGTGTGAACAAGACAAAGGCAAAAGGGCAAAAAGGTTAACAGACAGATATAATTATCTAAACGGAAAACGAGTTCAAGTTTTAGTTAAAATAAATGCATTATTGACTGAACAAGGGAGTTCACTCACGGCAGATTTCATCCATCCATGAATTACCAAAAAGAAAGACTGAAAAGCATGAAACAGATGAAGTGGCGATGTTATTGTCAGTATGCCTATTTTTTGCACCTTGCATAAGCAGTCTGTGCATCTAAAATTGGATGTTATTATTAATTCAGGTTGAATGGTTGCAGATAAAAGGATACGTGTAAATTACTCAAAAAACCCGTTTGAATTTTAAAACTGTTTGTTTTCTGCTGACTATATATAGTGTTACTATTTCCCATACAACGTGTGCATTTTGAATTCACTCTTGAATAAATAATATCGAAAGGGATAAGCTATATTATATGATACAAAAATATTATGAATCTACAAAACATATTATATAAATATACATGTATGTATATTCACCTTGCAAAGAGTCATAGTCACATTATGCGATGGCAGTCTGTAAGGATTTCTCTTGCTTTTAGTTTTAGTCTCTAGGTTCACTTCCCCTTTGGGTAATTTATTGTTTTGCGTTTAGAGAGATCTCACTCACTGACTGTGAAAACTAAGAGCCTTATCTCATGGACTGTCACAGCACTAGCACAACATTATCTCTAAAGTCGGTAATGCCGTCGAGACTTGAGACTGAGTGAGAGAGAGAGAAAGTGCACACTACATTGCTCTTTACTTTATGCATGATATCTCACCTTAATCCACTTGTTTCCTTTAAAAGTACAGGGTCGTAGTGAGTCGAGATTTAAAACAAACCCTAAATTCCCGACTGACACTTTCACCAAGGAACCTTCTTAAGATAGAAAGTTCAACCAGTTACTCTTCTGAACAAGTCGTAGTTGATCCACAAAAGGCTTAAAACGCCAAGAAAAATGTGTATATGAGAGATGATATTATAATGTTATGTGCAAAACTGCTAATACTAATATTAACCAATGTGTTGGAATGGGACGTTAAGTAGGGGCTAGGCGGTGCCTTTGAGGTATTTTCCTAGTATTAATCTCCAGTGTAAGAAGAACAGTCTTACAGAATAGAAGTATATAATCTCTTTGAATAAAACATACAAGGAACTAATGCTATATTGATTTTTGAAACTTAGGCCATGTTAGAATTTCCTAGTTTGTAATTATCTAAACTAAAACCTTGCTTACAATTATAGCATTCTCTACTGTAACAGGATTCAAAGCTTTATTTCAATGTACAAGTCGTGGTGGTAATTCTAAGACATCCCTCAAAAAGTAAGTCGGCTTTGTGTCTATTTGCTTTAGTCTGGAGATAGGAGATAATGCAGAAGGCGGACTGAGAATACAAAAGGGCTAAAGCACTTATCCCAAACTGTCAAGATTATTTAGTACAAGATATTTATCAAGGAATTAATTTTACTCCTTTAAAAGAGAAAGTAGGAGGAGGTACTTCATCTAGGAAATCTACTGCCTTAGTTTCCATACTCGTTAGACCTCTTATATCCAAATAACATTTAAGTAAATACAAGAAACAATATTATAGGCAATAGGTACTACTTACAGCGACATGGGTTTCCAATTCTGTTTGGAATCGTAACTATTTATTTGGAATGAGGATTTCGAAGAGGATTGTCTTTCGTCTCTCGTCTCGACTTAAGTAAATTCGAAAATTTATTTAAGCCAAGAATTTCATGTCAAGTAGTAAATCTTAATCAATTTCCGTTTTATAGCTTTGAGTATTTGCAGCAGACGAAATTCAAAGAACAGAGAAAAACTTTCACTTCAACTCTAAAGCCAATAATATATTTACTACACAGTACAGTAATATTAGTTTTCTTATTCCTGAGCTCATTACCATTAAAAGTCATTGGATATATGGATATAAAATGTTAAATAAAAGTTTTCAATCAGCTAGGATTCCTTGGAGAAAAATTACCCAAGTGGAAAATGAAGGATTTGATTGAGGAACAGGATTTGAATCTGCTGAGTAGAAAAAAATACTTCAAGTAATGTCTGTAAAGTACTTTCACCTAAATAAGCAAAAGCGTTTATATTTTATCTACAGGCTTCTTTCCCTTTGACGAAAGTCTTTCTCTTATCCTTTCTGCTTCTTTTATATCTATTTAGAAAAAGTCATACAGCCTTGAACAGTAGTGGTGCATGCATATAGTAACCAGAAATAGCAACAGTAGTGGTAGTTACATTACCAAATGGGGAACAGAAAATTGTATTGAATGAAAGCATTTTCTATCTCTAGTTGTAAGTCATGCATACTTCAGAAGAGACTTCGGGGATGCAAATAAAATTAGTTTCTGTTGCTGTGTGATGCAACTCAAACCGTATTCATCGAACCTCAATGTTCATCTTGCATCGATGAGTTAAGCAAATAGGCATGATATTGCTAGATGATGATGTTGTTTTCAATATAACTCCTCACGTTGCATAGCATTCCTCTACTTTTAGTTAGAAATTTGAAGAGACCGAATTTTCCAACCTGTTTGAGGCAGTGAGCTGCCCATCCTCACCCTATTTCACAAATTGATGCCTTGACATTGATGAAAAGAAGCTGTTGATAACGTGCAAAGTATTCTAATTGCAACTGTCACCTTTTCATTCTGTGTGATTCAGCTCCCGGATGACAGCAAGTTCAGATTCCAAGATTCATTATGAGATACTCGAACGATTTATATGTATAGACTTTTTGGTATTCATCATTGCAAAAAATACCATTGCTGAAAAAATCCAGTTCTCATAAATTTGAGACTTTCTTCCCATTGTATCAGTACACACAAAAGCCTTAAATCATTCGCATGAAACTAACAAAGTTCATCTAGAAAATCCAAGCAATCAAGATGGATTAAATTTGCATGGCAAAAACGAGACTGATGATGGTATATTCAACGAATTCATGAATTATATTTTTTACAAGAACTCAACCTAAGCATTGATAAGACTCGGAAGAGTTGAATTGATTAAAATAAAATGAAGTTTCTACCCACGTAGGAAAAATAATGAGAACGAATTTACATAAGGTTTCACTAACACTGCCTCATCACGCCAACCAATAGTACAATACATAGAAAAATGTCTAACAGAATTCTCTCTCGACTTTGCCCCCGAACTATCTCTAATAATCAATCTGTGCTACCTATTATTTCCCAAAAGAGCTTTCATCACCGATATACACTATATACCAGGAAGATCCAAACCTGAATTCGAATTCAACATCACATCACGCCCCCATATCCAATCAACATGACCTTATATGTACACACACATCGCACACATTTCCAATTCATCTCCAATCTCAAAGGCCTTTTCTTTCCATGAGATTTAGCTGATTTGGAAATTACTACCTTGAAGATCAACCCTGAAGCTGGGAAAGAGTTGGGTTCGATTTTATATTATTATGTAGAAAGCATGATTGTGGATTGAGATAGAGGCCATTTGAGTGTAGGTATAGTTTA
>JAQGAA010000536.1:0-21528 GCA_034696425.1 Isotoma viridis
TAGTAGTAGTGGTTGTTGGTGATTGGTTCGTGGTAAGGGTGGTGGTGCTGATCTAGAAGATGATGATAAGCTGATCAGAATGAGATTTATTATTGTACAGGTATGGATGGATGCATTAATTTATATGTTGAAGGATAATATATATGACAAATCCGATAGATACTGGATATTCCTTTATGCACAGAATTTGACTAGACAATCAATCATGTAGAATCTAATCCTGACTTATATCATGATATAACCCTTCTTCTTAGAAATGCGTCCCTGGAGAAATAGAGGTTTTGAACTCGGAGTTTCAGGACAAGACTTACTACTTGTTAATATCATGGGAGTTCATTCCATCGACACTTCAGAGAGCTTTATAATTTTGCTTGATGCTTCAGAGTGAGAGAGTAAAGATCGTATAAAGCATCATCATTAGCATCAATACATCAGACTCCTGCAACTGGAGTTTTACCCATCGTTTTGGTTTGAGCTAAAGAGCTAAAGAGTTTGGGAATTTATATATTGATAGATATAATATCATAATGATTGAGTTACGAGATAGAAAGCATTGGATGGAATTTGTTCATAATAAAATAAAGGTGTGTCATGTAATGTCCAGAGAAGACCGCAGACACAGAGCATTTACTTTGACTTTGCTAGCTACCTGCCACTACTACAAACAAGTTCATCAGTTCAGCGGTCGATCTGCGTTGTGTTTAGTTCCATAAATAACTTGGGAGTTTATATATACACACACACTACCAAAGTATTTCTCTATATAAATTTCTTCATGGATGATGGCAAGCAAGGATCCTATTTTGTAGTTAGTGTTACTGAAGTGTTACAGTTTCACAGAGTTTTTCACGAGCTTTGTCTAAAGTGCTCTATTGGGATTTTTTGCACAGGTGAGTGAGTGTTCATCCACTGTTTCACTTCTGTTTAGAAAGTAAATCCACCCACAGGATCTATCTTCCCTTCAAATGTGCTTTTCCTACAAATTTTTTTCAACTACACCAACAGTACACAGTAGTGTCAGTTAGTCTGGGATATTATGTTCTTCATGTAGTCGTTTACATTTATCCTTTACTATCCTCGTATAATGTTCTATTGTTCTTTAAAATGTATAAGTCACTCCATAAAAGTTAAATAAAAGAGAAATCCCTAGTAGATTGGGTAGAAGGTTACCACTCTGCATACATGCTACTCCCTAGAAGTATATTTATTCCTTTCTTTAGGGCTACTTCTTCTGTCCCTTCTATTTTATGTTTCCTAAAACTTTCTATTGTATTTTGACACCATTCCATATATATATTTGACAAGGCTAATGAATTTTTTATACATCGAAGAAATATTAGCTTCTTTGAATACATCACTCACTGAATTCCGGAACTAGAGTTATATATTTAGGTAAATAGCAACTAGCAAGCATATGTAAGTATTAGTTAGCATTCACCATCCGGGGGAATGAGAGAAATGGGTGGAAATAATACAAAAGAAAGGAAGAATGATGAAAATCTACTATTTTCTAAGATGCATTTATTATTAAATGCTACGGATGTCATTCTATTTTGTTAGATACTAGTTTCCAAGAAATTGATAACAAGCATGGGGCACTTCAACAATTCATGAAAAACATGAGAAGAAATTTCGGACTTGGTTTTACCTGTTAGCCTCTCACGTCAAATGACTTGGTAGTTTTTACAAGTGTTTGAGTAGAGAAAATACTAAAGACTAAAGCAAAACCGGTAAAACAAGGCCAAAACGCAATGAAGTTCTTGATATGCGCGAATACCTCTTTGTAAGCATTACCCCGAATTCCAACAAACTAGTAGCTTTGTTTCTCATGATCATACCTATGCTATGCGACTATATGGAAAATCTTTAAGTGTGGTAAAGATAGTAAAGAATAGTGTAATAACTATTCTTTATATGACAAATGGGAATAACTTGATAATAATGTAACATAGTGATGATAATAGTAGTAAAAATAATTATATGATACTTCATCGACAAGCTGCCCAGTTTTTCCACACTGTTTCCGTTCTTCATGAAAAACATCACATCTGTATCTGAACGAAATTAACATAGATACTGAGACTAACTGTTAGCTCGTTAGTTATACCCCACAGAACTTATAACATAGTTTAGTAACTTTCATACATTCCACGAACAAAGGCTAAAGCTGACGTATTCTGTCATTTTATTTAATAAAGATTCGTCCCAATTGTCCCTATATTTTTTGCACGAATAATCGTCATCAATACTTGTAACCACCCATGCCTATTTGATCGCTTCATGCTCCTTATTCGTTCTAACTCATTTTTGTATACGCTTTATATAGTTTATTGGTATAAAATCTAGTTATAACAATCCATAAGACCAATGCTAAGGCAAAATTTTAGGCACATATTACCAACATACAGAAGGTTTATGAAAAAGTCAAGACGTGATCAGATTTGCAAACACCCCCCTGAGTGATGATGATCAATGTTATTCACTTCATATACTCCTCGCCTAAGCAAATGTACCTTAAGATAAGGTTTCAAAAAATATTTTATGGAAATATGATCTACGTCTTACTCATAATACTCCAATTGTGATATTGACATCGAGTGGTGCCAAACGATATGGTAATGGAGTATCTTCTTTAGAAAGAAGGTTTGCAAGTTATGAACCCTTAAAAAACTCTAAACCAAGAGTGTACATACAACTACTCAAGTATTGATAGATGTATTTTCGAACAAGCAGTACGTTAAGTACCGTACTTCACTTTATTGATGCTACATATACCAATATACTTTAAAAGTAATTCATGTCTTGACTCTAAGCTTATTTTCATTTTTTGCTTGTTGATTTTATAGGCTTTAAATCCAGAAAGTTAAAAAAGCTACTGATAGGGGTGCTTGTAGTATAAAGTTCATTCTTACCTTATTTTAAAACTGGGAGAAGGATTAACGAGTAATGATGGCTCCAATGATGATGATGATGATGATGGTAAGGACTATTACAAGTAGCTGGATACTGCCTGGATGATTTTGCTTTATCGAATGTTTAATACTCGCGATCAGACAATAGCCATGATGAATGAATGAATAATGTGGAAAGTGAAAGTCATCCAGTATGAAAACGAGTACACAGTGTGAAGTGCAAAAGGGTTAAGTTAAACCACACGTGTCAAGTCTTCTTTCTCAAATTCTTTGCACTACTAGTGTTATTAAAGTTGGTAAGCGTTGCGTAGGCGTGTTGCCAGTGAAAAATCGTAAGAGACGAGAGGTGACTTCTGTTTTTTTGTCTCAAGTCTCAAGTCTCAAACTTGTATGCTGGAAGCAAAGCAGTCTGTGCTTTATTATACTGATACACTTTCCTTTTCTGATCAGCACTTTTTCTACATATTATGTAGGGAGATTTTGTCCGGGGAATTATGAGACGCGTTCTCCCTTTGGAGAAACTAAGTTGCTTTTTATTTTAGCTTTCCATTAGCGTTACAACGACGAAGATAGGGTTTTTAAAAGCTCACCCAAGCTGATTAATTTTTTGATATCTGCAATTGTTACAGAAGTAGAAACTGTCTCTGGTCCTGTTGGTGTCAGATTCGTAAGACAGTTTTTACTTCAGTCTTAACTCTGTTTTTGCCTGGGATTTTTTTGCTCACGAACATGAACAGCGGATTTCTATCCGTACAGGATGAGATCCTAGTGTACTAAGCAGTGTAAGACTATTGCATGTAATTGCAGATATGTTTTTATATATGTTTTCCAACAAAATGATGCACTGCAAACTGCGGTGTATGACCGCGGATAGACCAGTCTAGAAATTACTGTAAGATTTGGCAAAAACCAGAGTGAGATAGATCCGAGACTTTAATTAAGAAATGATTTAAAAACTCAGAGTAAACTTACATAGTGTTAAGAAGCAAAGGTCTGATGGAACTCTGATATGCATGCATGGTTGTTAGTTGTGATTGAAAATTTTTCTACAGTGGTGATGATAGTAAGTAGCAGTGGTGGTAACTTGGTTGTGTTATAAACTGAAGTGAGCCACGACGGCTGCTGCTTTCTTTCTAAACTGAACTTGGTTCCGTCCGACAACTTTCAGTTCTTTAGTTATGCTGCTACTACTCTACAACAAAATACGAACCATTGCTATTGCTGGCCATGACATGCGCTGGGGATGGGGCTTTCGTACACTAGTTACTAGTTAGTCAAGCAAATATTCATGCGGATGTCCAGGACAAAAGTTGCAAGTGCCTCTAGCCCAGCTCCCTTAACTACATACCATTGTCATCAATTATGGTTATTACTCCCTCGGCCCTTAGGCCATCATATTGTGATATCCCTTTGTCCCACTGGATCTTTTTTGACCATCTTCCGTTTTCCATACCAAAAGTGACTTTAATGTGCAATCCAATTTACCCTTCACTGTGTAAAATTTTATCTGAAACGTGTAGGCCAATCTGTCTCATCACATTTAGCCATTTACTTCTCTTTCATAGAAGCACAAAGAAGGACCAAACGTATAAAAAGTGGCTTCATTCCCAGCACCACGTTCTCCTTGATGGTATCATTACCAAAATAGTCTCAATTTCTTTGGTTAAAGTCTAAAACTCACTTAAATTCAGCTAATAACACCTTTTAACATATTCTGAACTCCAGCACGTGTGGCTAATGATCTTCAGTGCCATTTAGATGAACTTAAGAAGACATCTAAGGGTAAATTTTGATGCGCAAAATGTGTATCATGGTGCCTATTTGCTCTTTCTATTTATAAAAATAAAGAAAGACGCAATCGGCAATGACACAGGGTAACAAAATTGTTGACAAGTTCAATTTGTATAGCCAATGAATGGCCAATATTAGACGCTTTGATCCATGAGAATGTAGTAAGGTAAATTGGATACGCATATTCTCCCTGATTACAGAACGGTCATAACTGAAGTTGTAATGTTTTACGACGTGTATAGCAAAGTAAAGAGCTTTGAAATAACTGGGGCCAGGTATTTTTATGGACTTCTGCGGACATTTTCCACTGAAAAAGTGAAAGATACGAATTTCCATTCCCAAACGGTTCATGTCTCACGGCTATGTATCATTTATTATATTCACGTCTAGTAAACAATTACCAGAATAGTAAAGTTAACATTTTACTCAGTCATGAGCGTTTTAAGAATTAAATTCTTATGTGTAAATTCACTTTGAGACAAATAACTTTTTGCAAATAATTTACAAATGTCAACATACTGGTGAAAATATTATTTTTCATAATATATACTAACCTTTTTAAAGTTTAGAAAATCAGAAGACTTTGTGTGTTGTAATTCCAATTCGCCTTCTACACCACTTTTAGAATTGAAAAATTTCTTTTGGCACATTTTATGTAATAA
This sequence comes from Isotoma viridis, assembly GCA_034696425.1. Classification (NCBI taxonomy): domain Eukaryota; kingdom Metazoa; phylum Arthropoda; class Collembola; order Entomobryomorpha; family Isotomidae; genus Isotoma; species Isotoma viridis. Next base: position 5,366 of record JAQGAA010000536.1, read on the forward strand.
CTCATTACAAATTTTGACAATTATATGCATTACTTACGTACACAAGCATTTATTTAAACTTCTTCAAGTACTTGGGTTCAGCTCTCAAACATTTACCTTGAGATCAGAAAGAAAATAAATTAGGCAGCATACTTCTGAAATAATGTAATAGATGCAAGTTCGGCTTCTCGCTGCTGAATAATATTAGTTTACTTTTATTAAAGGTTGATATTAAAACTAATTTTTGTAATTATACTGAATGACTTAACCCATGTATGTGTGTGTGGCATGTTGCATACGATAGCTTATTAAATATAGATAGCTTTGTGTTACAGAAATGCTAAAAGTATGGATATAAATCGGATGGATATGCATAACATAACGTCAAAGCATAGTGTACAACAGTTTAACTAGATCGGAAACGTTCTTCCGTCTAAAATACGGGTGCGGTTATTTTGAGCAATATGTTAAATGCATCAAATAAATTATTGATTGCAGCCTCGTATCAGCGATTGAATTCAATCGATCCATGAATGAATAATACAGCTTTTGGGCAAATGTTTGTACAATTCATTCTTGTTTCGCTTTCTATCACTTTGAGGAGGTTATAGAAATATAATGTTGTGCTCAGCATTTATTCATTCTCTCTCTTTAATTCATGTTCAACAGACATATGAATTTATAGCTTTGTATATAAAATCAAAATCTTAATAGAAGTAAGACCAAGCCTAACTAAAGAAAGAAGTCATTTTATGAATTCATTCAAAATGAGGCTTTATAGCCACAATGGCCACTAACCCTCTAAACAAAGATAGCTAATTGTATAAAGACTAAGATGAATCCTTTCTTAAGATTAGCTATCAGAATATTCTCAGACGAGTAAAATAATATTAGTACCATTACCCTGCTAAATCTTAGTGGATTTCTTAATGCAATCAACTAGCTTAACCAACCCAAAAGCAATCTTGAAATGTAGAAAGGAAGACGTTTCTTGTTTTATCATTCTCAATACCTTATCTCAGTTTGTGGCTGTGAGATACTTTAATTGAATTAGAAAGGTTCCTCGCAATTAGTTTTAACTCCAAGATTTGACATAACTCATTCATATTCCCGAAATTCAGTTGGTATTAAATATTGCTTTTTACAATAAAAAATCCCAAATTACAAAAATATTCCAAGCCATATACATCAAAGTCAGGTCATTTTTTATTCAATATAATAATACAAAGCCATTTAGGGGGTGGGTGGAGTTTGGTTCTCAGTATTCCACTAGAATGTTTTTAATACTAATGGCTAACATATGCGCATTTTGTTTCTAAATCTACTCTGATTATTAAATACAAACTCGTTAGCATAAAATAATCTGTATTATTTCCAAAGAGCTTAGCTTTCTTTTGAGGAATCAACAGTTAAAATAGAATTAGTTGAGAGAATGAAACCCTTTGCTAAGAGAAAACTGGATTTTGGACTGTTGAGAACATAAGACTAAGGGAAATTAGGGACAAATCCCATTATCTCTAGCTAGCGCACACCCGTTGAAAGTAAAGAGGCGTGTTTTATCAGAATAGTTTGAAATATTGACGTCGTAATTATCTGACAATCATGCTCACATATTACTTTAAAGTATTTCGAAATGCATTATTTAAACAAAAACTCACAGATTATTCAAAAATGCCTTCATAGGTAGATCCGATAAATGGGCATTTAAAAAAAACATAGATTAGAGATAAAAAAGACACTCTCTAGTCTCTGAAAAAATTAACAATTTCTTTACTCTAATCAATTGAACCCACTGTTACGAGCACAAAGACTAGGAAAATTGTTCAAATCTGGGAAAGGGAGTGTCTATACTATGAAAGGGCATAAAAATAATAATCTTTTAATCTTCATTTACAAAGAAGCTCTTAAAGAACTTATATGATATTACGAGAAAGTCGAAATTTTATTTCAGCTGTACTGTCATTCAGGTGCTTACTTTTAAATATGCCATGTTTCTTGCTTTAGAACCCTCTAGATTTAGTCATTATCATCAAATTTATATAGACATTTTTACGCTTTTGCTATAATAAGCAATTATATGAGGCCAATTTTAAAGAAATGAATATTTATAGCAATCGTCTGTATTCATTGAAGTTCGTTTTTCACATTTGAAAAAGTACGATAAACGATAATTTTTATTTTTTCTCCTAATTTTAAAATTTACAATTTAAAAAAATCTTTGCATTGGTATCCTCTATAATTCCCCCTATTCCGCAAGGAGTGTAATTATTACTGAGATTGTTCGACACGTAAACTGAACTGAACTGAACTGAACTGAGATCCCATTTGGACGTACAAAACTTTCACTGCATAAGGGGTTTTAAAAAGGGACAATGTTTCGGTGAATGCTTAACACAAATACTCTCTATAATAAAAACTTTGTAACAATAACTTTCTGCTGATAGACTCGTCACATGGTGGTAGAGTGTTTCTCATTTCTTATCTAGAATCCATGGCTAGGAAGCAAGGAACCATCTGGCACGCATTACATATTGGCGTACCAATAATTAGCAAACATTGGAATTTTTCTTGTGTTTTTAAATGCATTAAAGCAGCATTGAATTCAATTTAGAAGTTAGTAAATTACACCAGTACACCAATAAATATATTTAGACAGAGGTAGGTAATTGATTCTTGAGGTGTAAATCGGCAAATTTGGCATCTCAAATATAAACATTTTATATTTAAGGGGTCGTGAATATTATAATTTTTAAAATTTTTAGGTTGAATTGGTTAACACTTGCAATTCCTTAATATTTAAGTGGGACATTGGACTTTTTCACAAAAAGCCTAAACGAATAAAAGAAAAGTACATGTGGGGGTCTCTGGTTCGGTAATTAATTACTCAAACACATACAAATACAATCAATTGAAGGACATTTATAATAATATTTATTATTACCATATCTTGTAGTTTATACATACTACAATGTACTTATGCACAACTACCATGTTTCGTTGAGCTTATTTTCATACTTGGCAAGAATAATGGTTTGTTTAAAAGATCCGAAGTTTACAGCCGGAAGGTAAAGAGACGATACAACACAGATCAATACATATTTAAAGCCGTTGGCGAGCTGGATGATGAAAAAATAAATTATTTTTTTAATGGCTTCATGTGTTTTCTTCTCCCAAATAAATGGAAGATCGGTGTAAGGATTATGCAGATGTTAAACAAGATATTTAACACTTTCTACCACGAATCCGTCAATTATTTTGTACTTGAAGCAGTAGCATTAAGAACAAATTGCCGTTAATCTGAACTTGCGGGATTCACTTTGATTGATGATAAAAAGTTGGAAAACCTATCAACCACTGAGGTGAATTTGGTAGGAATTTCTAAGAAAGAAAAGTTAAGAAAAGTTCTGAACTAAGTTTACCATCGATTCTTGCAGATTCAGTAGATTATGTATAGAATAAGATTACTTACTTAATCATTCGTTTCGGGCTTTTCTTTTATTCCAATTGATATTCAAGCTGATTTTATTATCTGAATAGTACCATGCAGTTTAAATTACGTTCTAGTGTGTCAACTAAAGTAAATTTTAAAACTTGTTTCAGACACTTTTCCTTTCTAATGAATCAATTCTTATTAGCTATAAATGTACACTGTAAATCTGATTTGTACTCCACACAGCATTTAATCTTTTAGTAGAAACATAACGCAAAAGTAAAAACGAAATTTTGCTGATGAAAGCCACATCATTATTAAAATAGTTTGGAACTTGCCAGTAGAAAAATAGAAACATAAAAACACACATGATTTGTTTTTCTTAAGGTAGTAACTAAATCAGATGTGCTCTATAAATTGCTCTTTCTCAAAAAGCTTTCAGTGAAACCGACACAACTTTATTTTAGTAGCGTAAACAAAATTAAAGGTACAAGATACCCCTTAGCTTCCCTCAAAGTGTTCATGAGTAAGATGGACATTTCCTTGAAAAGGTCGAGAGTTATACTACAAAAGAGTCATTTAATGTGAGAATGTTGTTAATGCTTATTATCCTTCTGTGAAGTGAACGAAGAGTACACAAACGCTTCAATACTCAGATATCAGTCAGAGAGAGAGAGAGAGAGGTAAAGCCTACAGTGAATTATGGAGAATCCTCTCCTGGACCATTATTAAATGAAAATACTTGAAAAAGTAAGTTAAGTCGAGATTGTGGAGAGATATAAGATGTTCTCATCTATTCTTTTCTGAAATGGAATCCTGGCTTGTCGAAAAAGTCAAGAAGTGAAAGAACAATAAAAAGCTAAAAGCTATCTTTGTGTTGTAAGCAAAGCATTGTACAAAAAAAGAATCTACTATACTCTGTTCTTATTTGTTATTTCTGTGATACAAAAGTATATATAACACATATTATTAGCTCTGGCAGCAGTTTGACTCTAAGTTTCAAGGGCTGCTATGGAATACGACCCTCCGTTGAATTGCCATGACTTGGTATACGGAAAAAAAGTAGAATCAGCAGTACTAGGAGTAGTAGTGCAGTGGTGGAACAAGTAGAGCAGTAGCTGACGAGAAGTAGTTGAGACAGAGAAAGTGGTTGAAGAGCAGCAAGTAGTAGTAGGATGTAAGTAGTTTAAGTAGAATGAAAGAAAGAAGTAGTCGGGTCACATATAGTCAGTCTTCAATTCCCAAGATACATAATTTCATGGGGAGAGCTGTGGTAGCCCTTTCTACGCTTTTTGACTGAATGATACCACTCGGATAATAGTTCTTTCACGATCTCAGATCTCACACCACCACCATCACATGAGAAAAGTTCAAAGCAACAGACACATTATATATAGACGTCTTTCACTGGTCAAGAGATGATATCATACTCACCACAACTTACACAAATGTATCAACCACTTCAATTCCCTATCTTGCTTACTGAGAATCAAGACAGGCTACAAAAAGCAGATCAAATTTTTTTGAATCAAAGCAAATGGAAAAAAGTCGTAAAGGGGGTGTCGATTTGTCAATGCACTAGTTGTAAAGGCATGAGCTACATCCTGAAAGAAATAATTGTGATCTACAGGATAGCTTCCTTCTAGCTCTTCTATTTGTGGTTGGTGATTGGTGATATCGTAATGGCTGAGCCAACATAACCATTCAAGAGAAACCCCCTTCATCTCATTTCTTGTGATAACATTAGGAAACGCGTTGTATCTCAAAAATTACTTAAAAAATAATTTTTGGACAAAGAATCGGCGAAAAGCATTTACGCCGTATCGGTAGGTAATATTAGAGCAATTCTTGTCTATTTTACTTAAGGCTCAATGCACACAGGTTTGATCAGAGCTTGAGGTAATACCATCTAATATCATTGGATAATAAAAAAGACCACATCGATAATGTCATTTCAATCCCATACACACACAATCGGGGTCGACATGTGCAAAAATGTTATATCTATCTACCATGTTCTCAAAGTGAGAATTATATTTACGACTATTTACACTCTACCGTTTTTGGTCTACATTATGTAGTTCTAAGAATCTATTTTCTGATATCAAAATATAAGGTTGAGTGTTATAGGTCGATAAATGCTCTCGCTGATCCGTGTAATATTTTTTTTATACCAATCAATTCTACTCTCTGACTACAACAGAAAATGTGCCATTTGAGACGCAAATGTCAACTTTCAATTTTAACGGCATCATTCACTTATCCGAATTGGGTCAAGAAGATATGGGTTCAGTTTATTTGTCTTTAATTTCAAGTTACTCAACAAAACTATTTGTAATGAGCAGGAATGTGTCAACCGTTGTACTTTTTGCTTTTCGATTAAGTGATCGTCTTTTAATGCGAAATCTGATGCAAAATAAAAAAGTATTACGACCGATTACACACTTGCCAGTTAGGGAATTTTATGGAAAATACATAATTGTTTCTACAATAAAAATAAAGAAAACGCTCTTTGATAGAAAAGAGATAATGTACTTCATGACATAAATCACCCAGCTATTGCATAGAACGCAAAACTAACAAGTGGCTTACATCATTCATTTAATAATTTTGAGGTTTCCTTGCTTTTATTGTTGTGAAATATCATATTATACTTTTTATAAAAAAAGAAAAAATTTCCTTTTTAGAAACAATTTCCAAAGTCAAAATAATTTCCAACAGCTAAATTCAATGGTAAGCTACCCATTATAGGTAGCTATTATGAACAAAAGTGTCTTCAAAACCTCATGCTTGACTTTAATTATTTCTCTTTCAGTTTGAGAAACTTTTTTCCGGTATATAATATACAATAGTACAGTTTGAGTACATAAGTACACAATTATATAGATACATCAGCTTAGGAATATGTACCACAAAAACTACCGAAACTGAAACAATAAGAAAAAGAAAGTCTCAAAGGGGTAGAAAAATGATCTCCCTAATCAAATAAAAGATTGAGTATGAGATACACTCTTGCAGCTTTTTTTATCACAAACAAAATGGACAATACCGACTTACCAAAATTTACTATAGTAGCTTAGAAATGGGGAAAAGCTATTTTCTCCAATTTCAACTGGAAATGAAGGGAAAAAATAACTATTCCCTCTGATCAGTTGGGTTGTTCTTTAATACGATAGAAAAGAAATCCTTCCACCTCGTTTCTCTTTCGTAATAATTATTAATGAGTCCACACACAGAGAAAAAGGATGAAACTAAATCCACAAGTCGTTTTCACCCAAAAACCCAACTTCCTTCCATTAAACTTCTATAAATGTTAGGAGATAACAAATTTCAAATGATGGGATCGCGTAGAGCTGATTTGATAGCTAAGTCTCTGACTCGATTTATTGAACGACATATACAAGAGTAAAAATCCTTGTATAATTCCTTCCGAAAACGCAAGAGAAGGGGAAGGAGCAGTTTTTTATGTAGTTTACAACAGATATCTTCAGAAAAGTCATTTTTTCCCTTTGAATGGATAGTTTCTCTCAAGACTGAAATACAATTATCTTAAATTACTTATTTATATATAGACAAACTGATGCCTCGAATGTATCAAGGGCTGCTAATCTCCTTAGGATAATCATCATTCATACAAGAAGTATACTTGCTCTCCTACTTCCAAAAATCAGATTAACTTTTGTCAACATCTATTCAACAGTCTTGAGCGATCGTTCTAGAAGGTATTAAAACCTAAGACGAAATTAAACTTGATCTAAAAATTTGCACCTGGAGATGATCATATAATTTACTATTGATACAGTATACAAATATATATTATCTAACCTACGTATTTTGTTAATTCCACAATCCTAGTAACAATCTACCTTGGTTATAATGAAACGTTCTATTCAAGCATCATCATAGGCATCAAAATACTTACCAAATGATAAAGCTTATAAAGGATAATTTGTCTTGTATTTGCTCTACCTATATAATGAGAGTGTATCCCGTAATTGATTTTCTGGCTCTGATCTGCTCCGGAAATTCCCCCGCTGTCCTTGCTTTCCTCTGATGATTGCCATCCCTTTTCCATTTGTCAAACTGCATTGCATTGTCCATTATGCCACTGCTTTGGTGGTTCTATGATACAACAAAAGTTTGTTTCAGCAGACATAATCTGTTCAGAGAGTTCATATGCAGAAGTGTATATCGTTATCAAACCTTTTTTGTAGTCTACTCCAATTTTAGCATTATTAAGAAACAAACATGTCTATTCAACAAGGCTGAAAACTTTTAGCTGTTCTTTTTTCATCCAGTAAATTCAATTTATCCACTTCATTTCTTCCTATTATACATAGTAAAGACAAGAAGTCAAAAATTTTGATACAATCTCAGATTCCTGGAATATATCTTGTTTGATTTGATAGTGAACACCTTACATGGAATTTTCTGGTCCACAACCTTTCAAAATTTAGTCATTCGGATCTAGTTAAGGTAGTCTGATTTGATGTTTACACAAGCATGAAGCATAACAGATTCATACACATATAACATGTAGAAATATATCTAAAATGAAAATAGAGTAAAATTCGCAGAGGGTAAAAGTAGTGTGAACACTTTTTTCATAATATGGATATAATATTATGTGAATATCTTCTGTGTATAATATGAAAAGGAAGTAAAGAGTGAAAGAGAGATCCATGAGGAAAGAATATCCAGTGGGGAAAGTTCAAAGATTAGATACTATATACATACAGACGATACGATATGCTAACATTCCATCCATCCTTTTCTTGCTCCTGGCTCTCTTGGCTATTTTCTAAATCTCAAGGGAAATCGAGCAGCAGTTGGAAAATCCACCAGAGGAATAAGTATTAAAGCTTACTGTTGTGAGAAAGTAACCCAACATTCCCACCTACTACCCAATGTCCTTACACACACTTACTATTAGTATTTATGAATAATGTTTCAACTTTCTCATACTTTCCTTTACTTATTAGTATTAGTTATGTTGTGCTCAGTGAATGGTGGTGGTGGATGTGCAGATTTTTTTTCTCCTTTTGATAACCAGTTGGAAGGATTCTAGTTTCAAAACTCGAATATTAACGTAACTAACGGAATGTATATTACATAAGTTTTGCAACTAGTTAGTTTCAGTTCGCTTGAGTATAGAGTTGTTGTAGGTTTCAAGTCTCTATTTAAGGATGGAAAGAACGAAGTAGGAAAGCAAAGAAATCTCAAATTTTACAACACACGCACATGATACTAGTTTCACCTTAGGGTATTTAATTAGTATGAGTTGAAAACTTTGGGTGACATTACTTACTAGGAAATATTAAAAAGGGGTGGAAAAACGGTATGGCACTTTAACTAATAAATGCGTTCATACTTTCTCAGAACGTGATGAATTTGTATTCAACACAATTTTCATATTCATTAAAGATTAAAATGGCCATGGGACAGGGTTTTGCTTTGATGACTGCATATGTAAGTAGGAATATTATCTGTTACATTATTTGAATAAAGTTTTGAATTATAGCATAACAAAATTAGAGTATTTGATGAGTTATGCATGGAAAATAGTTTTCTCAAATCTTTCAACAAAATTTCTCTTTGGAATTAAGTTTTATACAATCGACCTGATCTTATACATTTGTTGTGAAACGACCTCATACATTATTTCTACGTAGTAAGCCACAAAAGCTGATAATACGAAAAGATGATTAACAATATGGGACTTTTAGCATGTCGCTTCTTACCTTTTCTATTAAAATTTTAAGCCACTTGTACTTTTGGAAGAAGCTTTTCATCGAATTTATTGCCTGTAGTAAACTCCATTTCAGAGCGTAATGTTTTTCTTTCGGCCTCAGATTTTATGAGATATTTATACGTGCAGCGGCGCGTGTAGTAGGATACAAGCTTAGAGGTTGTGTAATGTTACGATTACGATGGTACGTAAGAAACTCATTCTTTGAAATTATAGCCTCAAGAGAAAATAACAGTCTAAAATAGGAATCAGTGGCCGGCATTAATAGCTTAGTCATACTTCAACTTTCTTAAAAATAGCTGGCACTATCAACTATCAACCGCACCCTTCAACAAGTAAAAAAATGTAGGTAAATGTTAAAAACACATTTATATACTATAAAGCTAGATAAAATGTCGCGGTTTCGCGGAGTGCATTTATTTCATGTTTGCGAATATAAACTTCCATAGGGGGTTATTGTTTTAACCATCCTCCGAGAAATGTGGGAATGTTGTCTTGCAAGGAAATAACTTTTCAGAACACTTATTGTAAAATATTGACCATTTTGCTAAAATTCATGATTTTTCCATCACATTTTCTTCTAAATTAAAGATTAAATCCAAATGGAATTTTTGATAATCAATTGCATTCATGCATTTTTCAGTTTAATTTTTTGGGGTCGAAAGAAAGTTATGAGCGATAATTATTGTTTTCGTTAACATTATAGTGCTGCATTAACGCGTGCTTAATGCCGACTTTTTTAATCAGTTATTTTCTATTTTTTGCACTTTAGCTAATTAAAACCCCTCAGGAGTTAATTTCCAAACTAAATATTTGGGTCAGTATAACGTTTGAAGATAAAGGCGTTTAAGGTTTAAAGGGCGTTATTTGGCGTGGGGTTCTAATTACGTAAGCACGGTGCATACAAGTACTGTTATTGGGTGTACTGATTTCATCAAACCCAAAGGTTGAATTCAGAAGATAATGAAACAAACACTCATGCATCTACTGAATACCATCTTTCATAGTGTCAGAAACCAAGGCAGTTCTCTCTTATTCTTCATGAAAAACTTCAATGTAGACGTCAAATTTGATGGTTGCTGACATAAAAGGTTTGATGTAATCACAGTGATGCAGTACATTTAAACTACCTTAGGCCGTACTGTAGACATGGAAAATCCTGTCAACATCAATTCCATTTACCTCCCACTGCCATTCTTTGTCATAAGTGAACACGTTTAAAAAAGAAAGCACCCATGCAAATATGAAGCTGAATGAAATACTAGGTATCTCTTCTGGAAATTATTATCTTTATTTAAATGCCATTAAAAGCTGATCTTCAGATTGCGAATGCTACTCAATTTCTTTTACTTTCTTGTTTGCTTTTAGAAATTTAAAGTGAATGCATCATTCATACTGTGATTGATGAGAAGATAAGTATTATATGTAAAGATGTCATGTTCTGTAAGGTGGAACACTCAAAACGAAAATAGACACGCAAGTCTTGTTTAAAGCTATTACTATAGGGGCAGTTTTACAACTACAGCAATTCCATTTTAAAAAAGGCGTAGTGAAGAATTTTAACATTTTGGAATATAAATATTGAGTATCACCCCTTTTCAAAAAAATTATACCGATGAATTTAAGCAGAAAGGGCTTAAATATAAATAACATGTCTACATCTTTAAGAGGAGTCATATTCTGTATTGTGAAAGTGGTGATACAGTAGAATCAAATGAAAATTATAAATTTTAATTATAAATCATGGAAAGGACTTCTTAAGGTATAACATTTATGGTATGCATTAAATTCAGTTGGACTTCGATGTAGTTCTTCTTTCTCCTACTTCAGGATAGAAACTTCTATTTATAATATCTAAGACTTTTGTGCAAAAACTAGAGAATCCCGTAGCTGAGATCGCGCTAGCAGGACTGGTTCCCAGCAAAGACTCTGATTAAGGTGTTGAGACTGTTGAGTAAATGGATTTATTATAAATTTCAGTATTGTAGGCAAGTAATATTCAATGTACCAAATATAATAATATAATAATAATACTTTATTGTACTCACGTACTAGAACAAGTTACAATGGAGGCATGAATACGTAGTAATTATAGAATGTACCTATAGGTCACATAAACATTTAAAACAATCTGATTGTTTCAAATGATTATTCTCTGAACGACTATCTCCAAGCACATATTATTGTAGAAATTTCTGCTGATGTATACAAATTAACATGTATAATGCATGCTCCCAACTAGATGATCAGAATAGCTAAAATGTCCTCCAAACTACACTACCTTAAATGTTAACCTCAAATGATACTGCTTAAAACTAAGAGCAAAAATAATCATTCAAGGGATTTCAGTTTTCTCAAGAGAATGGCTCAAAGCAAATCAATTATACCAAAAAGGGATGAAAGTCAAACATAATTTTATTGAAAGTGTACACAATTAAAATAACTTAATGAATGGTCGGCCGTAAATTAACAACCTTGTTAAGAACTGAAACTTAAAAGTAACAGAGATCTGTTCAAGGCAGTCCCATTCAAAATAAATATCAACAAACAAAGAAACGTTCATAAGCATGGGATGAATAGTAACTTTGACACTCCGGGTCAAACTAAGCACTTACTCAATCCGATCCCTTTTTCTGTGCTTGTGCCCTTGAGCATCTCCGTCTATGTAAGATTCATTCACATGCAAATTTACAAGCATCCAGTATTTCAGTTGTTAGAAGATAGGTCAGAGCTAAAGTGCTTACTTTAGACGAATAATGAGACGAAGCCGCTGGGAATTTCTTTTCTAAACTCATCAACCCAGAAGACAGTTTGGTAAACCTTACTATTCACCGTTTATGATTTTATTTATATCTCAGACTTGTCTACTTCTGCATGATTATCACGTAAATCTCCCAAGTAAAAGCTGAAGGTAGGTTACTTCATGCTATTGTGTCTGAATAAAGTAATCAAAACGAATTTGGTTTCAAAATTTAAATCAAGTGCCTAACCTGATTTGCATTAAGGGGAATAAATATGTATGCTTTTCACCCATGAGTAATAAGAATAATAGGAGTTACATTTAAGATTTTCCAGAACTTATTTGACATTTTACATTATCTCTTAAATGTCTATAGTCATTATTTTGAATAACTGTTATAAGTAAGAAATACGCAAGTTTAGTTGCCGTTTACTTCGGTAGTTGTAAAGCTTGAAGTTTAACTAAATCCTCATCACTCTAAAAAACTCATGTCATTACTTCAATGCACATGCCCATTGTTCTTGAAAAGAGTGAATAAAAACTCATCGAAAGCGTTTCTAACGCTTATCAAAGTTTTGCAATAGTTTTACATGTACCTTCAACTATATATTTTATTACATAATATTTTTATCTACAGTAATGACTCCACCAACTTTATGATTGTCAAAGTAAGAATACATTCTGCTTCTAGTTAATTTAAAACGCGAAGGTTCCTCTTGATTTTAGATTCAGAATACGCTGTGCTTTCATTATTAAATGGAAAGTGTGTGTTTCTCTCATTATAGGGGTACTAAATTTTACATTAGCCGGATAAAGCAACCGGGTTAGCGGTAACCATTAAAGCTTCAACAAGATACTTTAAAATGAAGCATTTTAATTACAGAAATGTGAAAAACATAAGTACAGGTATAGGATACAACACAAGAGATGTAAATTTAGTAGGCTATTTGCTCTAAATAAGAGAGCCGAGAGTAGCTGATTTAAGATTTAACGTATGTTTTTAGTCTTTTTCTTTCAAAATGCTTTCAAAAGCTTCAAATAGATGCATTTTGTTCATCTCAAGTACGTGTGTGAGGCTTGACAAGCTTACATGTGTATTTTGAGAGCACTTTCTCGCTTCAGTCACGGTTTGCGGAATAAAGATAGAAAAAACTAATGGAAGTCAACTATGTGGAATGGCTTACTTCAACGCAGCATAAATAATATGTTTTCTTTCAAATACACGACAGGATTCAGTGAAGAAACATGATATTTGCTGTCGTTGAAAATGATTGGAAAAGAATTCAGATACCGCTACAAAAATTAGATTTACAAAACATTACGTTAGAGCAAAATATTTATCCAATATTGGTTGTGAGTTGGGTTTAAGCTTCAAAAAGAAAACTATATTATTTAGGAGGAGCGAAGGGAGTAGCTTTTCAGAATTGTTTTACGGTTTACAACTTTTTGAGAAACCAGCGTCACATATTGATATTTTTGTATTCAGTATTGAAAATTTGACGCCGATAGAAAAAAAGTTATGTTCAAAATTCAAAAGTTTTGTGGTTTTCATGTTTCCAGGGTCAAATTCATAAAGGTATGGTATTCTAAATTCTAATACGTTATCTCCAGAAAGTATTCTCACTTTGGATTTTGAAAGTGCATTATTGTGGTTAATAAGTCTTCACTCGTTATGGCATGTTGTGTCTCGGCTTTTTATTTGCATATGTTAGTGGTGGAATTGAGAAGCAATTTAAATAAAATAGATAATCAAATTAACTTCATCCGTTTTAGAAGACCACGGGTACTTAATGTTTCAAATCTCCTAAATGGGGGAGTATATTTTTGGCAAATGGGTAATTATGAGCCTTTATTATTTCAGTGTCAAAAGTTCATGAAAATTCTTGTTTTTTCTTATACTCAAGTTTTGGCCTATTTGTGCATGCAATATATTTGCATATGTGTTGGAATGGGGTTTATCTCCGTGGGGGAGTTTATTAAAATGGGGGATACCTCCGTAGAGTGAAGGGCTTAAAATAGGGGATACGGTACGTACGAATATAATCAACGTATAGCCCATTAAAACATTCAAAGATTTCAGAAAGGAAATTTTGTGAAATTCTTTTTTATTATTGTGAATACCTACCGAGTAAGTAGTGACGACTACTCATTCAGTAGATACGACATAGCTATATAGTTACGTCAACTTCTGTTAGAGTTAGAAGGCATAAAACTAACCTTTACAAATGAATCTGTAGAAAATTTTAAGCAAGGAATAAGTGGAATGATTCACACAGGTATAATTTAAAAATAATCCCAACTTATACGATTGCAAAAGGTAGATTTTCTCAAATAAAATCCTTTAACTCCTCTAATCATTCAAGAGAAAAATAATACCTAGAAACGACAATAATTTCAAAAAGTCTTTGTTTAGCAATTGTGGCACAATCAACCAGAAACCTTGCCCTGCAGCAATGAGATGGAAATTCATGCTTATCAAAGAAGTTTTATTACCTTTCAAGTTAACCATTAAGTAAACTAGATGATTTGACAAAGATGTCGCACTGATTTTGATAAAAATGATAATCCTAAATTCTTTGCTACCATTTTTCAACACCTATAAAAACATGAAATTGTGATTAGATTTTATATCATAAAATATTTTAGAGTGCTTTCTAGTTATTTTAATGTAAAATATCAGTATTCTTTCATGTAATACAAGAATATGAATACAAGTCACACAATACCACATACATACATTAATACATTTATTAACAACAACCTTAACCACATACATGATACATACATATTAATACACCCAATTTTAAAGGTTTTAAATTTTTTTATGGTGCCATCATGCAAGTATTTCAACATGTCTAACTAATCATTTTTATTGCTTGTGAAAGAACATCTTTCATCTAACAAGAATTCCCATGCAAGCTTTCTTTATTATTTGCGACTTATTTCGGGAACCTCCACTTTTTAGCAACAGCGTTTGTCCATAATAAAGCTTTCGATGAATACCCTTCAGTACTTTCTACACTTTCTCATTTTGATATTAGGGAACTTCTTTCAGTGGCCTTCTCAAAACACTTTTCTTCTGAGCCTTTTATTTCGATTGTATTGATTTTTAGAAACTCTGAAATGCATTGAATATGGCTGGTGTTGGTGGCTTTGCTATAGTCATGAAATAATATTTTAAACTGCATTCCTCCCAAGAGCTTTATTGATAAATCTGGCTGAGATTGAGAAAAACGAGACACATGATACATAAATGCAGTTATATGAAGTCGATGAAAGTTCCAGCTGAGTAACTACGATATTACTACTTGAGAGTCTACATGGTTATCTTGGATCAATTCACTAAGGCTGAACGACAAAATTCTAAATACTACCTTGGAAGTTTCCAGATTCTGAAGGTTATAAAATTACAATACCCGGACCCGATGCATGGGTGAAAAAATCTTATTTCAACTACGTACGTCCCATTCCTTAACTTATATACAAATTACTCCATAACTCCTAGTGCACACTACGCATCCCTATAATGATGCCTTTTTAAAATGCTTAAACAGCAAAAATTTAAAGCTTATTATTGGTAACGACGAAGTTGTAAGCTGCATTAATTCGTGTTCAAAATTAGAAGAGAAAAAAAACTCTCCTAGATACTCTCCTTTCTTAAGTTAGGTTGATGTAATATGTTTAAACAGGCTTTATGTGTCATGAGATGCAAGAAAATTGATTAAAACTTGTCAGTCTTGTTTTGAAATGACATCGGCAGTTTCGGCAGCAAGTTCTATTTATGGTGAACAAGACTAACGAAACCTTCTAAATTGATCTTAAAGAGATTTAAGTAAAATAAATTAAGTAAAAAACTTGTTGAGCATTAAATATTGAAGTTCCGATAAAATCGACTTTTTATTTGTATTGCGTAACTTAATTTAAAGCTTATCATGGGCACACATAACACCACTCAACATTTCCGAATTGAATCATGGGAATTACATTAAAAGCTGCACCACTTTATAAATTATAGGTTGACATAGGTAGGTAGACATTCTCGTACTATTACTACAAATTTGAACGTATCGAACGGTAATATTATAAAAATGTAATTATAATATTCATTTGAAAAATGATGATATGGGTTGCACACGAGTATTAAATAAACTGCGGATTTAAAGGATAATAAATATCGAGAAGCCGTGGTAGTTCGCTCTTTCCGTTTCAGATGACGGATTGCACTTTGCACTTATGACTAATATTAGAGTAATTCTAGATATTTT
>JAQGAA010000537.1:0-21511 GCA_034696425.1 Isotoma viridis
AAACAATTGCCTTCTTTATTTAGAATTTGTGACAGAAAGAAATCATTTTTCAAGAGCTTTCTTCTCTTTATAGCAAAAATCATTTTTCGACATACTATGCCAAATACGATACCCTTCTAGGTGAATGAATCCTAAGCTTACAAACTAAAGTTTATATAAACAATGGTGTTTTATAACTAAAATCCGGTATTTTTTATGTCACAAGTCACATCATAAGGAAATATTCATTTCAATAATGGCTTCATGTTACTCTTGCATTATTTGCAGGGGTTCCAATGGAATCCGTTATTTAAGCAATTGTCAGTAGATTTGTGATTGGGTATTGTTTCATGTAACAAAAGATATAACAAGTTACATTTCAATTACGTAACACGTTTGTAAGGGTAAATAGAAAAGGCTTAGGGGAATTATAGAGAGAATTAGGGTATTTCCTGTGAGTTTGAAGAGAAGCAGTAGTAGCAGCAGGTGTGTGTCTTTGGAGATAGATGAGGGTGATATTTCAATTTGGTCTGGGGTGATAGAATCTTAGAATCTGCTATACAATTCTAAGAATTCCATCTTCTCCTTTCTCTTTGTTTGCATACAGATAATAAGAGTTTCCATCTTTCACTTTATTAACACACAGGACTTTCTTTCAAATCTCTTACTTTCAAACAAATAAACTTCTTGATCATAAATATCGTATCCTATTTCATTCGGTTTGCGGTTTCTTCTTAGTATTTAGTATTTGTATAGTTATTTGTGGGAAAGGAAAGTGTTTATTTAATATATCATTAATTATCGTTACTCGCAATGCTTTTACAGACTTGAAAAGACAATATCCCCCAGCAATATATAAAACTCACGTAATCAATCTGTGTAATTTTAGGTAATTGTTAATCAAATGCCGATGTACTCTGATGGAACATAAATATCCTTTGGAAATGGTGATTCTATAAATATCTTATCATAGATGTTTTAAATGTAAGTATGTTTGTAATAATAATAGAAAATCAGTCCAAATTTATGTCGTAAACGGAACTTTTCCTGGAAATTTCTCGCCGAATACCATTCTTGGAATATAACCCCGGGTTTTTGGAAGGGGTGGAACATTAATTCCTCATGGGGATCTAATTAATGATTTATGGTAGTTGATTAAAAATGACTAAAGGCTAGAGAGGAACAGAAAATTTTATCATGGGAAATTAATTTAGTAACAATTCCACTGTTTGGCCTTTTCTTTAATGTAAGGAGTACATTTTACTGTAAAAGCACTCTTTTGTTTCATCCTGTCTGCTTTGATTTATAGTGTATAGTTGATTTCATTGCAATGCCTAATTACTGTTCTGTCCTAATTAATCAAAAGTTTTTGGGTACATCAAATATTTAATAAATGAGTTCTAATAAGTTATTGGACTCTACTTACTTGGACGAGACCTTCAGATCCATTTGGCCAGAATCGAAGGTTGGGTAATAGTTGAGCATAGGTCATCCTCCTAATTTAAAAAGTTGAAATATACAAAATAGAATATTTCTTATGAGCAGCCCTATGCAAAGATAATATTTTGCCAGACTTGTAATAAGTATGAAGATGCAGTGAGAGAAGATAAGATGATATTGTGTGTGTGTGTGGTTGAAACTATTGTAATAAAGTCTCTTCTCAAGCATAACCAATAAAATACGTGACAATTCTCATCCCCTGGACACATATGTACACTATGCCCTCACACACCCACAGAATTAATCTTACTGTTGAATAAGAAATAAGACTAGATACTAGTTGTTACAATGGAACATTCACATTGTGTCAAATATGCCTGTGATTGGATGAAAGGTAAATCAGACGAAGGTATTCGTATACGCTTTGTGAGACCCTGAACAATGGACGAAAGAAGGAATTGTGGATGGCCCTTATAGAAGAAAATTCATTGTTTGTGCAAGAGAGAACAGGTGGGTCAAAGGTTATGTGATGTGATGCGAACGAGTGAGAAAGCAGGTACAGGAAGGAAATTAGAAATTCCTCATTCCGATTGAATTCCTTAGAGAATTGTTGACTTGAGGGATTCGCATTTCTTAGAAATCATCTCAATTTATTTTCTTATACAAAAAGCATCCAGACACTCACAACAGAAAACACAATGTCTACTTATCTTCTGACATTTCCTATAGTCTCAATTCACATCTTGAATCTCAAGGGTTGTTCATAACTAAACATTTGAACCGTAGTAAATCATAGAAATGCGTTGTTTTATTTGAATTTGATAAGACTGAATAATATAAGACAACAAGGTTTCATTTTTGATCATGAAAGTAGTGTGACCAGTGTGACGTCAAACTGTATATAGGGTTGAACTTTAAGAGGGTCTAACAAATCGCCTCATCCTTTAAAGGCCTACTATTCGTTTTGCGTAATGACTAAATTAGCAATGTAAAACTTTACCCGCACACAAGTTCATTACGTCGTTAGTCAGTCTATACATCTATTATTACATCTTCCAGAATAATATTTGACAATCACCCAAGGGTTTAAAAAAGTTTGGGAACATTATTAATGAAGAAACCCAAACCCGAACTTAATATAAATTTACATTTACACTACCGACATACTGCTACTAGAACATCATTCTACTCTTTCCAACCAATTTACTACTTCATCCAATTCACAATGAAAATAAAACATCTAAAAACTTATTCAAAATCTGATGAAATTTAGATGCAGTTCAAACCTTTTTAAATTCAAACGAAAATTCGTATAAAGTATTATTCTAAAAAATAATCCATCTGTCTCATACCACTTTTGTATCTGTAAATTTCCAGCATATAAGTTTTAAACTTTATTAAATTAAGAAACATCGTTTTTAGTAAGAGCTGGAGATATTTAATTATTCATCAAATTTTTGTATTTTCCTAAAATATTAATGAAGTTTGCATACTTAAGTTTACATATTATGAAAGATAAAAGTTGTTTGCCCTAATGAAATATATATGAATGCAAATCGTAGCATAGGGCTTGTACGTAGTTGTAGTAGATGTTTCACAACAAAATGACAATATTTTTAATGCAAACTTTGTTACAGTTGCATGTTACATCATCAAGTATGATTAAACTTCTCAATTTAGAAATGTTCCATGTGCAGCACCTGCATTTTTCTAACTTAAAACCTTTCGCACGTACGATCCTAATATATTTTTATCCTTCAGAATACAATAGTATAAGCAAACTCGAAAAGTAATTTAAATTCTTCGATTAAACTCCTCATTCAGCAAAATAATAAACAATAAACAAATTTTTTTGATTCAACTCTGCGAAATAAAAATATCCTTCTCGGTTCATGCAAAATTTTCTTATTCTTTTGAATACTTACGTCTCAGGTAAATATATTTCATTTCTATTGACCGCAATAAATTGATATTAAAAACCCGGAAGTTTAAGTTGTTAAATTAAATAGCTGTTTGCTCCAGATTTACAGAAGTTAAAAATGAAGGCACCAATCATCGCCTTGTGCATTCTTCTATCCATTGCGTCAATTACAGCTAAATCGGTTGAAGCAGATGAAGCCGCCACTATCAGTGAATATTTTTTAATTTAAAAAATTTTAAAACAAATCATTAAACAATTGAATTAAAACTCAATTTCATTTAAAAAACTATTTGATTTATTTAATTTGACAGAAATGAATCTTGAAATAAAGGCACTAGAAGACAAACTTCAGGATTTTGAAGAGAGAGAAAAAGTTGGAAAACTTACTCCAGGTAATTAAAATAACAGGAAATGTTCATAAATATTGTCACACAAGAATTTCTGTAAAGTGGAATCAACTAAAAATCTCGTTACATGAGATCCAACAGACTCATCTCAAGGATAATTAAAATAATTAAAATAAAACTGGTTTACGTGAGAAATCGTTTATGAACGCGCTCTCAAATTATTAGTTTTAAATCATTCTGGATTTAATTTTAATAATAATTTAATGGTTGATTGCAGCAATTTGTTCGTTAAAAATAAATGGATTGCGTTTTCTGATATAATCAATTTAAATTGAAAATTACAGAGGAGCTGAAGGAAGCCACAGCTTTGTTGAAGGAAACTTATTTGAAACAAATCGAAAACACTAAGGAGAATTTTGCCTCTCCTGTTAATTCTACTTCTACTCCGTAAAATTAGCCATAATTTAAATTTAGGAAAGGCCACTTGTGGCAAGGACTCATTTTTAAAATCCTTTGCTCTTATTTTAAAAAGATGCGATTGTAAAATCTGAAATAAACTTTAGTTTAATTTTAAATAAGAATGTGTGAATGCGTCTTATACGAATAATTGTTTTTGTATTTTTTGTGTTTAAGTAGAAACACTAGTTGTAATAAACTGATTGGAGATTTAGTAAAAAGCTAGAAAGAAACATTTCATTTTTAAATGTACTTTCATCCAAAGCAACCCTATTTACAATTCCATCCGATACTTCATCGATCGCTTATATTGTGAGTACTTTAAACTGCTGGAACAATGGCATGTGCTTCTTCTTGACTCGCTTCGCTTTCGCACTTAATAAGCATGACAGCAAAATTTAATTATGCAACGTGTAATTTAAGTTTAATGTTGAGAGCACCGGTACGCTTCTTGTAACAAGGTTTGATTGTACCCCAAGTGACGCATTAAAATAATTGTTCAATATATACGAATATGAAAAGCAATTATCATATACATAAATAAAGAATTTGTGTACAAACGGCACATGGTGCGAGGAAGGAAGTTGGTGAAAGAGTATGTCGGTTTCGGTTTGGGGGAAGTCCTAGAGTTTTTAATTTATTTATTTCTATTACTACTCACATGTTCATAGCAGAAGCAGTAGTAGTAATAATAATAATAATAAAAAGTTCCTATTCAATATCTAAGCTCAATATTTATAAATTTATTATCTGTTGAGTAGTAGTACGAGCTGTTTGGAAGTATTCTGAATGAACCAATATATACGGGGAAGGAAGTTGAATCTGTAATACAAACGCATAATAATATGATGATAGTAAGGGGGAAACCTTTCTTCGTTAAGGAACAAGTGGCACAAACAATTTTATTATTATTTTTGTTGTTCTTTCTTGTTGTATGATGACTATTTTTCCATATGTGTGTACGCAACCAATTTCCCCTTTCATTTAATAGAACACATCTTTATGAGAAAACTTTAGCCATCTCGGAAAAAAAGAGAAAGCAGATTGAGCTTTCTTTTTCCGGTCCTTTCACAAATAATGTATTTTTATATGAAATTACATATTATTTCATTTTTCCTTAGATTATATTCAATCTAGAGTATGACACACTTTGCAATGGCATCTCTCAAACATTTCTTTAGTTGGAATTGTCGAGTATGGGTGCGGGTTTATCACGGGATGACACACACCACCGGGTGTAATGCATGCAATGCCTGGGATGTGAGTGGTGACTAGATTTTTGTTATCTCGGATCACTCAAATGTCAGATGCAGTAAGATGGTATTATATTGGTGGAAGAAGATAGAAATTGTTTTTAATAATAATATTATGAATGTTTGTGCAACGAGGTTCCTCTTACTTGTCATTGAAGCAACTGCTGCTGTCAAAGGGAAAGGGTATAATGATGCTTAAGTCGGGTATCGGGTTATTTCAGCTTTACTTTTTAGAGTTTTAATAATTTTAATTCTTTGAGTTTCATAAACAAGTGTATTTTGTCTTTGACAAGCTTATGAATCCTCAACCATACGCCTACCTAGTAGGATTTTAGATTACATAGCATATATTACAGATTTCCTTTGAGTGTATTTTGCCTATCAAAATATTTATCTTATGAATAGCGAATAATATTGAGTCTTCTTATTATATAGGAAAATTATAGTACTCCAGTTCATTAAAGGTTTCATATATAATAATCTTTTCTTTCATAACGTTCTTAAAATTCAAATACTATTATAAAAGATTTTGCTCTAATCTTGACAATAATTGTATTGAAATAAATCTGATTCAGTTTGCATAAAAGAAGCCAGAAGCTATATTATGTATATCTATTCTTTCCAATAGATAGACTTTTCTTTTGCCACAGCGTACAAAGGTTGTTAGTGAATAAAGTACTACCCGTCAATAATGAGAATAATGACACGAGAGCTTAGTTTATTCAAAGGTTTTTTTGCTTTATGCTATGCTAGGTCAAATTACAAGTTAGAAATTAGAGCTAGGCTTTTTTGTGTAAATACCTGGCTGGAGCTGAGAGCAAACTAAAAAAATCGGGGATTACTATGCGTCTATATTTGGAAATGTAAAATAACCCTTTTATGTTTTCGCATGAATTGAAGGGTTTTTGATCACCAGAAAGGATCCAAAGCAACTCATTCGAAAAATCACGAATGATTTCTTATCCCCAAACATCAATAATATATTTACTCTGAACCTGAAAGAACTATAATGGCAATAATAGTTTAAAATTGAAATCGAGGTATAAGGAGATTCAAAGTGTATTTCCATGAACGCAGTTTCCAAGATGAAATTCTCATCTCAGTTACTAGCTTATTAAAATTTTATACTAAATATAAGTTAAAACCAGAAAGGATAATGTACCTAATATAGTCATTCGATAAATAAAACTAGAAACTCTACCAACTTCAAATTTCAACATATTAAAAGAAATTCGTTGAAATATGACACGTTTTGAGTAAACAATTTAACTGGCTATATTACAAAGCAGGAAAGCAAAGACGTAGCTACGGCTTGTGTTGGATTTTAGGCATAAGATGTTATAAGATTGAAAAAATACAGTTCACACTTCTATAGCTTCATGTTCATCTTTAATTTATCTCACTTGTACTCATAGAATTGACTAGGAATCGGAAATCGGAATATGAACTGGAAATGGAGACTGCCTACTCCTTCCCTACTGACTGTGCAAAAGTAAAAATGCGAATGAATTTGTTATATTGCGTTACACTGCATGGGGTAAAAGTAAGACATTTTGGCAGGATTGGCATTTCGCAAAACTTCTGACAGGCTAAGAACATTTCCCGGACACTAGCAGGATACCCTCTACGGAAGGTATCCAAAAAGCATCAGAAAAATATTATTGGCAAAACACAAGAGTAAGTTCCGAAGAATGTAACTCTTTCAGAGTAACGGAGATTAGAAAATTTTAACTACGGGTTATTTACTCAGAAAGGTTATGATTGAATATATTGAACCTTTGTCAAGAAGATTAAAGAAGAAATGAAAGAAATGAGACAAGATTCTTATTTCTGATTTTTACAATTTCTGAAAAACTTAGCTCGTTCATTTTTTGAAAATGCTTTACTTCAGATGCATACATGAATTTTGGTTCTGAGATATAAATGGATCTAACTGGACATTTAGAAACACATATGAATTCTTATGAAACATTTAACTCCAAAACTGTTCAGCTCATAATATCTTCCATATGACTAGATTAATGTCAATATTAAAATAAAGTATTTATGCTTATCTCAGTTAAGTAGTTTGTGCTCAAGTGAATACTCCTACTTTTATTGTACGGTTGCTGCATAAAATAGTATGACATTTCTTTAAACTATTGATTAAACCTTCGGTTCGCCCTTGCCTTACTAAAATTTAAAAAAATCACATAAGCTTTTTCATAAGTTTGTTTTACTTTAAAATGTTTTAAATAAAGTCTTAAGCAACGCAACTGTGTAAAAATCTCGTTTACAAAAGGAAGTAGCTCCAAAAAGCAATAAGTTTTATTTGTTTTATTTTTTCCTGCTGATGCGGTTTCATTCTCGGTCAGAATAATGTTTTTATAAATCCAATTTTTTACTACAAAAATGTAACATTAAATTCTACCTTTAAACTAGGTCAAAATGGATTTACCTTTTGGGCAAGCTTAGCTTTAGCTTACAGAAAAGTAAATCCATCTTGAACTTTGCAAGGTCTTAAACGCTTGGGGCAAATATAAATAAAGGTCAGTTCAATATAGTTTATTTTCGAGTGACAAACTATGAAATTACAAAATACGAGTGTTTCGTATAAAGCCTTCAGCCCTAGTTTAACTAGTATATATATATCTACTTCTATGCTTCAGCCATAACAAAACCATATTTTTTAGAATAGTGCCCCTAGGGAACTAATATATCATCATCAAAAATAAAACCCTCTTGATTGTATAGTGCGAAGAGGGGATCAGAATTTCTTAATAAATTCCTTGGCATTTAAATAAAATACTTCATCTCCATTAAAAAGTTATGAAAATAGGACAGGTGGGTCAGGTTGGAGAAAGCAGTTGGACTTGGAAGTGCATGCGTGTAGTAAGTACTGGCAGTCTCCACTAGCCCCAACGCAGGAATACAAGGTAAAAAATTTATCTGCATTGGGTTTTTTGGGTAATGTGGCGAATTGCTTTAAACCTCGCTTGGCTTCTGCGCTTGCCATTTACTTGACTTTCAATTTCAATAATATTTCATAATTTTTAATTTTATTTGTATTATTTATTAAACATTATTAATTAGTTTGTGAGTAGAAGTGCCACTAGGAGCTAGGAAGCGTTTATCCGTCGCTTCCCCACCCACCCTCAGCATGTCTTTCTTTAGTAAGTTGGAACTTCAATCAACATTCATTTTATTTCATTTTTTTATTCAACATTATTATGTATTACATATTTTTACGCAGACGGACAGTAAATGCAGGATTTGAAATGTTTACCTTTGACCTTTTTAAAAACTGTTCATACAGCTGATGATAGGGATAATTAAGTAATGGTAAACATGGATTCCTTTGTTGATTTTGTGTATTGTGTATTGGTGGTTCAGGAAATGGTGGAGGTCAGAATGGTGGGTCAGGTCGTGCGGGCGGGGCCACGCAACAAACAGCGCTTCTCACGGGGCCACCCCAACTATTTGTCAACCCGAATCAACTTCAGTTCCAGACTGGAACTCAAAACTTTTCTTTTTCTCAAGCTGACAACAATCAGGTACGTCATTCATTATTTAAAGGTAAAGGTAAAGTGAATCAGTGACAACAGACAAGTGACTTATTGTATTATTTGTTGCTTTAGCAAGGTCAGTTGCAGTTGAACACGGGAGGTGCCCCGTTACTTCTCCAGCCGCCTGTTAACTTTGTCACGGATCAGTTATCAGGTTTAGGTCAACTGATAACACAAGCAGCTGTGACACAAAGTCAACAGAACTTGCAGAATATTATGAATCTCGGAAGTGTGTTGGCTCCATCACTTCAAATGACTGATCAACAAGCTCAGTCTGGACCACAAGCGGGTAAACAGCGAGTATTCACTGGCGCTGTTACAAAAATTCATGATAACTTTGGATTTATCGATGAAGAAGTCTTTTTTCAAATGGGGTAAGAATTATTTAAGAATGTTTATCGTTAGTGATGGTGATTTAAGAAGGTTTTATACTTTGCATTGGGTTGGGTTTGAGGTTAGGCGAGAGATTTATTATTCATTTCAATCGCTTCAAATCATAGTCGTTTTGCTTTTTGCATTTTTATATTTCTAATTTCAAGTTTTGTCATTTTTAAATTTCAGAGTTGTTAAAGGACCAATATTGCCTAAAGAAGGAGATAGAGTGCTTGTAGAAGCGGATTTTAATCCTTCGATGCCTTTTAAATGGAACGCGACAAGAGTTCAAATAGTTAACATGGGCGGAGGAGCAATATCTTCATCAAGCCAGAGTTCATCTTCACATTCTCAGAATCCATCGCATTCTCAGCAACAACAACAGTCAGGGTATCAGCAGCAATCGCAACAATCCGGGTATCAACAACAGCAGCAACAAATGATGAATTTTCCAACTTCAATGTCTTCAGGTCAGAGTCAGAAGCCTCTTCAGGCCCCACCACCTCCAGCAATCTCAGGACGAGCTCAGCCCGTGTCAATTGTCTCAAATCCTCATTCAGTTTACAGTAGCCGAGTATCTGCGAATGCACAGATGCCACCTGAGTCACTTGGAGGCAGTAGACGCGGCCCAATACCTCCCCCTTCTCAACACCCTGGGCATATGATGAGCCACGAAGCAAGCATTATGTCTGCTGTTTCTGCTAATGCTGCTGCGATGAGTCTCCCATCATTACTTCAACATATGGATCCACATGATGGTGGCAGAGACAGAGATCGGGATCGTCGGGACAGAGATCCTTCAAGGGACCGTGACCGTAAGGATCGATTTGATAAGGACAGGGATAGAGACAGACTTAGAGATAGGTAACTTTTTCTAACTACCTATATTTACTCACTGCAAATTGCAATACTTTTGGAACGTTGCCTTAAGCTAACATATTTTTTACATGGGAATAGGTCACCAGAAAGATTACGTGAACGTGATCGAGATAGGGATCGGAGAGATCGTTCCCCAAGGGAACGACGGAGGACGAGGTCAAAGTCTCCTGTACGAGAGAGACGAGCTATTCGCAGATCAGTTACACCTAAAAAACGATCAAGGGAAAGGTTGGCGCTTTATAACAAGCTTGACATCTATATATGCTGACCCTATTTAAACTTAACCGAAAAGTAAATGTAAATTTATTTGTTACAGGGAAAGGGGAAAGCCGCGTGAAAGGTCACCAGAAAGGATTACAAGAGACCGAAGTCCACCTGCAGTAAGGGGAAATCTGGCGGCGGATCGAGTTCGAAACAGGCGAAGTCGTTCAAGGGAAACAATTAAATCATCAGATGACAAGAGTGCAGTGTCTAACGACAGAGCACGATCAACTTCACCGAGACGAAAAGCCGTAGTATCCAAAGCTCCAATTCCTCCAAGATATTCCGTTCAAGTCCCCCAGTACTCTTTTGATATGTAAGAAATCTAGTTATTATTATCTCAAATATGTCATTTTGAAATGCGACTGGCGACTATACAATCATACTAAATTGAATTGATTATAGGCTGGAAGTAAATGGAGTAGAATTAAAACGTCGTTACCCCAACCTTTACGTTCCCACGGATTTTTTCTTAGCCAAAGCGAGTTGGATGGAAGCGTTTCCAATTGACAAACCATTTTCAATTGGGAAAGCTTGTCCAGTTCATATTCTTGGCCGCCATGTTAAACGAATCGAAATATCTGATAAGGATGCTCTTCATGAACGCTTTAAAGAAATTCCTGCAATTCTGGATGCTCCGGATTCAAGTTGCACCTTCAAAGTTAAAGTATGTTAGATTTTAAACAATATATTTACAATGTTCGAATTTTATTTGACCGTAGTTTTTGTTTTTTAAATTTACGTAGGTGATGATTCTTTCATCAGCAAGTCTAGAAACTTTATTCAAAAAATCTGGTTGCGTGTCTGAGGAATCAGTTGATGAGAAGGATACTTATCAACCTGTTCAGCGTCTACTTAATTTCCTGGTTGGGGTCAAGGTAAATACTTCTTCCGGTTTAATTTTATTCTTTGAATGCATTCTTGTTATTGACCTTTTTTTAAATACATTTTTAGTCAGGAACACACGAACTGTTGGCACTTGGAGGTTCATGGAGCGCATCTTTAGACGGAGTAAATCCTCAGTCAGACCCGAAGGTCCTTGTAAATACAGCGATTCGATGTGTAAAAACCCAAGCTGGAATTGACTTAACTCGCTGCAAACACTGGTAAGGAATACCCTATATCATTCCTTGCAAAACTTGAGTTATATTCGTGATTACATTTCGAATTAGATAAATATCATAGTTGATCTTTTGACAAATAATGAAAGTTTACTTTCATGCAAATATTTAATATGGCAATAATAGCAGTTCATACTCTACATGGGGTAGTTTACTTAGTTCTTTTGTAAAGTTTTAAAAATGAAGAAGAATTGTATATTGAGCTTTTGACTCGTACTGTGGCAAATATGGCGACATGATGATGATGATGATCGGGCTGCAGGGAGACAGGAGACGCGTTGTGAGGTCTGGTAGCCATTTTCTCAAGTGACAGGAGAGATGAACTTTGACCTTCGAGATTCTCTAGTTTTTGTGTAATTGAAAAGAGGGGTTATTTTATGTTGTTGTTTTTCCCATGAACTTCCCTTGGCACAGGTATCGCTTTATGGAATTGTATTACCGCCGAAGTAATGGAAATCTGGAAACTGTGGTCTACCTCCTTCCGGACACTTCACCTTGTGTCCCTTCCCAATCCGAGTGGGACTCTATTAAGAAGGCATATCGACTAGCTCTTTATGGGCATGACAAGGAAGCCCAATCCTCCTCTTCAGCGTCATCAGTTCCAAAGAAGTCCCTCAGTAGAAAATCTTCTAAATCTTCAGAGACCAAAGTTGCTAGAGCTGCTTCGGAAGTCAAAGTTGAGACCACTACTGCTACTTCTGAGAGTACTCAAGAAGTCACTGATGGTGAGATCGGCGCTCCTATAACTGAAGGAGGGAACACTGAGGACAGTACACTAAGTCAGCAGTCTGTTTCATTGTCAGAGGAAATCAGTGCTAGTACAGTAGAAAGTCAAGACAGTGAGAAGTCTTCAAAAGTCATCGTTGGATTGGAGTCGGACGACGTGGACATCTTGAGGATGGAGGTGGCTGAACCAAATAAGCCTTAATATATAGACTACTATTTATACTTAATGATTAATATCACCTTTTCAGTTTTTAACGGATTCGTCTCAATGTCACTATTCTCCTCACTGCCTTTGTCTTTCTATATTTTTCGTAATATATCGCATGCTTTCACTTAAGGGTTGTTCACAAAACAAGTTTTCTCAAAAAGTCGCGATTTTTTGTTTGTGTGTCTTGTGAACTGTCCTTCATTCTAGATGTGCCTCCCCCTTTCTCTGTCTCATCTCCACTACTACTATACAGGCTTTAATTAGTTTAGTAAATACAGCTTTTCTTTCAGTATTTATTATACCACAATGTAGTAGGGAAATGGTGGTTGAATTCGAGAAATTTATTTATTTCGTATCGTATCCTACCTTAACATTATGAATTTTTAAGAAATTTTCGTTGATATTTCATTATTTCATGCTTTTATATCTGAAACTTTAGTAGAAAAAACTTCAAAATGTCCAAATTCTACACATGATGTTGGAATGGGCTTTAAAAACACTGATATTAACAAAAAAATCAGTATGAAAAGATGTTTGATTGTTGAATGAATGGAGAATGAATGTATGTTGTATGAATGTCGATAAGGATTAAATTCACGTAAAATATAAAAGTACTGATGTAGAAAGTCTTTAAAAGTATTCTTAAAACTTAGTTCAAAGTCAAATTGTTCAGTAATTAATTCATGGTTGTTTTATCCTTCTTCGGGGGTGAAATTTTAGGTTGTGGATGAATGCAATGGAGATGAACTGATCGAGGATGAAGTTTCATCACTTTTAGTGCAGGAAGATGGAGAGCCTCAAGATGATACTGGCGTTGGAGTCCCTGCTATTAAGGGTGATGCATCTTTTGATATTTATGATGACATCGTGGAAGTCACAGGAGAACTCTTATGCCCTGGAAAAAAAGCGAATCAAGATGAATCGATGAATCACCAGGAAGAGGGTGTGGCTAAAAAACAAGTGGAAGAGGAAAAGGAAGATGAAAAAGAAAAACGGCAAGGCACCCATTATTCCCTTCTTGATCTGAAAGCCATGAATGTAAGTAATAGTTTTGCATTAAGATTTATTAATTCTCTGCAATCTTTCATTTATTCTTAAATAACTGCAGTTTAAAAAATTGATTGCAGCTAATTGTAATTCGCAGTAAGGTTTATTAGTGAACAACCTTTTCATGTTTTTTGTATTGAAATTGATATTCAATAGGTTGCAAAATTACGGGAGGAATTAAGTCTTAGAAACTTAAACACGAAAGGATTAAAACCACAATTGACCACTCGACTTGCAAAGGCTCTCAAAGATGAAGAAGCTGAAGCTAAGAAAGAAATTGTGCAAAAAGAAAATAACGAAGTGGTGTCTTCACCAGCAGTACCTGATAAGGAACTTATTCAACAAAATGGGCCTTTGACAGCAGTGGAGACAAATACAACAGAAGCACACGCTGAATGTGAAGAAGAACCTATGATTCGCTTAGTTGACCCTTCAAGTATTTTTGAATCTGCTCAAGAAGAAGAACAATCTGCGGCAGTCGTTGAAGATGCTAAAATGGAAGATGGAGAAATCAAAGATGATACCATTAGTAGTAGCGATAAGGATCCTGCATCTGAGTTTCCTATAATAAAACCGGAAATGTCTGCAGAAGAAAAGAAGATTTGGGAGAGGAGATACATGCTCCCAAAAAATTCAAAAATTTTAATAAATCCATCAACAACTTCTTTTTCATCCTCATCGTCGTCTTTTTCGAAATCATTCGACTGTGCCCTCATGGGACTTCATTCTCTAAGAGACTATCGACTTGTTGATAGACGGGAGGAGTCCTTTGAAGTGTCACTTTTCTCTGAATTCTTCTTCGATATGCTGCAAAGAGATTTTGCTTTTCGGATTTATACTGAGGTTTATAAGCAGTGGAAAATTAACAAATCATCAGCTGTGCAAAATAAGGTGAAGTTGAATGCATTTTTTTCGTGTAAAAACATTAGTTATATAGTTATTGTTACTTTTCTCGTTTTTTTATGATTTACAGGAAGATCAAGAAAAGAATGAAAAGAATAGTAAAAGCAGCAAAGATAAAGATAAAGATGGAGTAGAGCCTTCATCAAAGAAAAGAAAAACATCTGTTGCATCCACTTCTGCGGTGACACCGACTGAACCACCAACCCAAGAAAAACCAAAGACACTTGACCCTTATCTACTAATGGCATTTACGTTTTTTGACCAAACACGATGTGGTTACATTATGGAAATCGATCTCGAAGAGATTTGTGCAACTTTGGGTATCGGCATCACGAGGCATCAGGTTAGCTTTTTAAAAAATATTGAACCACAACTTCACTTGCCTACCTACTGAGGTTAGCTTGGTAAACTTGAAGTATAAATGTATTTGGTAATTTTTTATTTGAATAGCTTCGTAAAATGGTGCAGAAGGTCGTATCTAAAGGAAACTTAGAATACAGAAAGTTAACTGATAAGCGAGAGGGGGAGGCTGTTTCGGGAAGTTGGTCAAAAGAAGATCGAGAACTAATCAAAAGTATTTATCAAGGTACGCTTTTTAAAATTATTAAAAGATGTAATAATTAAATAATGAAAGATTTAAATTTAAAAAAAAACTTTTGGGTGTAAAACAGGAAATAAAAGCCTACTACCAGTTTTTACGTTTTCTATTGGACACGTTGTAATGAGTGACGGTCCACATCATCCCCTTAGTAATGGTAAATTGTTGCAAGGACATAATGACGCAGTTGTTGCAACTGTTGATGGACAAGTTGTGGACGTTCGTAAGATTAAAGAAGATGTGGAAAAAGCTGAAAAAGAACGAATAGCTGCAGATGCCAATGCAAACGTATTGAAAAACTCATTAAGTAAGTTTTGAAGATTTGAATTCTTTTCACTAAAGCTCAGAGATGAGAAATGTTACGAACTAATTTTAACTCTTTTTTCCGTTAATTTTAGACGAAGCAAAAAATCAAGTCTCAGAACTGAAGAAATCCAACGAAAGCCTGAAAGAAGAGCTCTCCAAGACAAAGGAATTATTGAAAAAATTAGAAACCACGGACAAAACTCATAAGGTGATCAATTAATTTAATTGCGTTCAGTTAAGAAATTATCGTGAATTATGCAGTAGTTATGTTATTTCCCAATTTAATTTGTGATTTTCATATATTTTAGGAGGAGTTATTAACGTTCAAATGGGCATCCGAGCGATTTATGGATCGGGTAAAAGACTTAGTCAAATTACCCACTATTCCTGGACCCAAAGCTGTCAAGAGTGTAGTAGTTCAACCAAATACATCGGAATTGAAAGATGTTAAAGAGAAAGACAAGTCAGAATCTTCTGTTAGTAAAGACAAAATCAAAGAGAAAAAAGACAGCGCTGGCGACGCTTCAAAACGACACACAGAAGAGGATAAAAAATGATTTAATCGTAAAAGTAACTACGTTGACGTAATATACCTTATACTATGAGATTTGTTACTTGTGAGTGACCATTTATTGTGATGTTGAATTATTGAATGACATGCAAATACTTAGTATTTGGAAAGCGACTTTTGTTTTTCTGGTGTTATTTTTAGTAGTGTAAGTAGTGGTTGAATGGACTGAAAAAGCGTTAAAGATTCCCACAGTTAAACGAATTCGTAATATAATGAACGTCCTTTGAGTAAAATTCCGTCGTAAGCATTTAATTTTAAAAACCTCGTATTATTATATTTGTTGTGTCTATTTCTAAGTATTAAGAATGTTATTATACTTTATCGTTATCTTAAAAAAATTATGTATTAAAGTAGAAATGGAAAGAGGGGTATGAACATTGTTGCTCACATCGAATCAATAAAATACTTAACGACCAAAGATCAATGTTTCTATTCTTTTTTACTGCACTTGCATAACTTGATCCTGATTCCTGACCCTGGTACCATGTAAGTTAATAGAAATAGGACAATGCAATGCTATATAGGGTCTGCAAATAAACAGTAGATCTAACATACTCATGAATGTGACTAAAGAATCCTTAAATATTATACAAAGTGAAATTCATGCTTTAAAACTAAAAGCAAAGGGCTGTAGACACTAAACTTTTTAAAAATTTGTTTATTAGCTTTTTCAAATTATTTTTCTAACTTTTATAAATAGACTTATAAATGCATTTAATTTGTAATTATTCTAATAACAAAACCCAGCGTATGTATGTAGACCATTCAATAAATTCATGGTGACTAAACTAAGATTAACAAACTGGGAACAATTATAATTTAATTAGCAATTGAGAAAAGAAAAGTGAACACGTACATACCTTCAACAAATGATGTCATAAACCCATAAGAACTTCCACAGGGATAACTGCTTTGCTTTTTGTCCCTCGAGTCTTTCATAACATTACGTATTAATAAAAGAGTAAAATCGTAAGTTTTACAATTTCTAAATCAATTTGTATTGGGTACATTCAAATTTCATCAACATGACAAAAAACAATTTCATTTTAAATGTACTAATTAAACAGACTATATACTTAAGTAACAATAATTGCTTGAAGAGATTCTGATAAGCATAAACTTGCACTTAAAACTTAAGTAGTAGTAATAAGAGTAAGCCTAATATGAAAAATAGGCAAGATAAGAAGCTTTTAATAGTTAATTAATAAATTACTAAATTACGTAAGGTAAGGAATAATTAATTATCACGTTCTAATTTCTTAACATACTGTTTGCGTGTTTCAATCTGAAGAAATATTCGGCTGGTCTCTCCTGTCTGTAAGTAGTGTAGTTTAAGGAAAAAATGATTAAAAACTCTCAAGTAAGCATTATTGGGAACCTTTTATAAATACTTTTAATTAATTTACACAAAACATTTATGAAAGTCTCCGACTGAATATAACAATTACCTTGGGTTTTTGAGTAAAGGTCCTTTCCTTTCATTGGTATCTTCGTCTTTCCGGACTAGGATATCTCTCCCTTCTAATCATATCCGGATCTTGAACGTGTTGCTGCGGTGGGTAGTATGCCCGTTCCACCATAGCCATCCTTTCAAAAACCTCTTGTTCCCTTCGCCTAATTTCTGCCTCCTGCTCACGCATAATTTCTATTTGACTCATCATTCTCTCCTCATGTTGAATTCTGTCAAAGTCGCTCATTCTATTCCGATTGGCATGAATGAACTCTAACTCTTCTCGTCTCAGCTCTCGCTCTCGAAGTTCATCACGTAATTCCCACGTAGGCATTTCAATAGGATCCCTTGAAGGCTCTATTCGGTGTCTTTCCAGAGATATAGATCTTGCCCGCATAGCCTCTCGATAATGATCTGCACGAGGAGAAGGTGATCTACGATGATGGTGGTGAATTCTCTCTCTTTCGAGCGATCTTTCCCGTCTCCTCCGATCTCTTGACCTGGATCTTGATCTCCCCGGAGAATTAACTCGACCTCGTCGTGGCGATGGTGAGCGGCGAGGATCACGCTCACCTCGAACACCAGGCTGGATTTCGATGTCTGCAGCTTCCAATTGTTTCACTTGAGTGTCCATTATAAGACGAAGAACTGGTCCTTCCGTTCCTCTTTGAGCTCGTTCTGATGCGCGGCGTGATACCTAAACTCCCCGATTTTTAATTATGAAGTGCACTAGTGCCATAATATTACTAATTAAGGGCTTTTGATAAATCAAAAGAGAATTGAACGATTAATCTTAGCCAAAGAAATCTGAACTGTATTGTATTAGGCTAGGGATAACTCAAGTCAAGGCCAAGGCCTTCGGTAATTCAGCAAAATCAGAGCCCATATAATTTGTACTACGATTTTACAAATTAAATGCACGGGGAAAAGTTTCCTGCAAAAGTGATTTATCAAACGCCCTTTACAAAGAATAAAAAGTGACTTGAATAAAACCTCTTACCTCTTGTTCTTCATTTAACCATCTCATATGTTCCTCTTGAGCTCTAGTTCTTGAAATTTCTTCTTCCTCTTCCATTTCTTCTTTCTTTCGAATTTCTCGAAGTCTCATAAGTTCCATTTCTCTTTCAGCCGTTCCCCCGAAATCCTCTCTCAGTTTCTTAAGTGCATTCCAATTCTTGTCTTTTTTTAGGTGAATTTCTTGCATACGAATTCTTTCCAGTCTTTGCTCTTCAGCAGCTCTCCTTCGTCTCTCTTCCTCTTTCCAAAGTTTTTCCAGTCCAAATTGATCTCCAGTTGATTTCAAGCGTCTTTCCTCCTCCTGGAATTTCTGACGCTGAATCTCTTCCCTCATACGCTCTAACTCTTCTTCCCTTTCATGTTGTTGTTGGATAGTTAACTTTCTTTGGGGACCCGCATCCTGTGTTTGTGGCCTTATCCCGGCGTCAAAATTATCTCTTAAATTTCTTAATTTATCCTCTACATCGCGCTTTAATTGTTGCACATGATCTTTGTTTTTTAGGTTAAGCTGTCCATCCAGGGCTTGTTTTTGTTTTAGAAGCTGACGCTCTTGTTCGTACATATGCATTTTTTGTTGCTCATTAAGTTGACCTCCAGCTCCAACACTATTTCGGTTAACTTGACCTATGACGATAACTTCATCATCAATCTTTCTAGGTTCATTTTGACCTTTAGGAAGAACCTTAAACGCTGGCTCTTGTGACTCCTTTTTCTTTTTCCTGTTTTTCTTAAGCGCAGCTTCCACAGAAGCGACGATAGCGCTTGGAGGTGCATTTGGAGTTATTACTGCTTGTGGTAAAAATTGGTTAGCAAGAGGATTTTGAATGTAAACCAGATTGGGACGAGCACCACGCTGCTGCTGTGGAGCTGTGGGGCGCGGAGTGTATGCTGGGTTAGGCACAAAAACCTTACCCAAAGGAGTTGGTGCTGTGGAAACGGGGGCAATAGAAAATTTAATAGGAGCCAAAGGTCGTGCAGGTTTGTTACGAGGTGGCCCGGGCATCTGATTGCCTTGAAATCCTGGACCCCCAATCATGAATCTAGAATTGTTTTCAGGAGGAAAACGAGGTAATAGAGAAGAAGTGCACACCGTACCAATTATTCCCGATTGATCTCCAAATGGATTTCGAGGGTTGTATGCATTTCCAGGGTCTTCATTAATTGACCCATCATTAAAGAACACAATCTGAGGCTCCCCTGAAGCATTTTTTTGGCCAAAATCTCCCTCCTTATTTCGACGAGGTGACCTTGACTTCGATCGCGACCTATGATTTCGACTACCACGTCGTCGAGGACTTATTGACCTTCGAACCTTGTCCTTTGATTTGGAACGAGACCTTCGAACTCGAGAAGAGGAATGTTTGCTTCGATCAGGTGTGCGAGAACGCTTTGCAGGAGACCTTGAGCGGCGCTTGGGACTTCTAGAACGGCGCTTAGGAGTCCTTGATCTTCGAATTCGTTTTGGACTTGCGCTTTGGTGACGCCTAGGAGGCGTCTTAGATCTTGACCGGCGCTTAGGGCTTCTGGATGATTTTTTTCTTCCTTTGGCAGGCGATTTACTTCGCTTTCTGTCCCTCTCACGATCAATAGACCGACTGCTTCGACGCTTAGGAGGTGAAGCGATCCTACGAGAGTAGTTTGGAGAAGGAGATCTTCGTCTCTCATCCGCCTTCATTTTCCCTTGATCCTTGTTATTAACATACAAAAGTTCTGGATAAAGTTGCTCTAAACTCGTAGGCTGCTTGATGACGGGAAAGTCCCCTCGCAAGTCGAGAGAAAAAGATGAGTTAGTTTTGAAGCCTACGGGACTTTCTGGCCTATACTTATCGTTACCGCCTGCAAAAGAAAATTTCGACTTGCTGAGAACTGGTGGAGGAGGTGGGTTCCGTTTTAAAATAGATTTTAACGGCCCTTGTGACTGCGAACAGGAAGGATTCGGTAAGTTCAAAGAGTTTGGCATGGAGGGTAAGGGTCCAAAATCCATTGATGATGAATCCTCTCCTCGACGACTATATTCTTTTTCATGGGATTTTTTGCTACTGTGATTCTTTCGCGATGATTCTTTTTCTTTTTTGTCGCTAATCAAGTCCTTAGACAACATCTGAACTCTTTTGGCGTTGAATTTGAAGGGCATTCCGCTTACTCGCTCGGCTTCAACGACGACTTTATCTCCTACACTCGGCTTGGCTCCAACTACCGTACTATTGATAGATTTCCGAAGAAGATCCAAATCAACATTAATAAGATTTTAGTAGTAGGAGCGGTTTACTTAATAGTTTTTATAAATATCAATACTTCAGTAATGTATTATTGTAAATTAATTTAAGACCAATCATGAATTGAATTGTCAAGTTTCTGACCTTGTGCCGAAAAACGCAGGAATCGATTTAAATTAAATTAAAAAAAAAAATAAACTAAAAACTTACGTCATTTGGAAGAATATTTCTCCGCTAACCATTCCAAAAGCATCTTGCATTTGTGTCACCAATCCTGTTATAATTTCCATTTGATTAGAAGAAGATGACCCCTGCTGGTCTTGTTTCTTTTCTGCTGTTGGTGCAACTGATGCAGCTGCTTGTGCTTGTTGAGCCTGAGCCCTTTCCTGTTGTGCCCTTTTAGACACTTGTTCCGCCGCTAGCTGAAGAATACTGCTAATAGAAGGTGCAACTATGGTCTGTCTTGCTGGTTCCGCTGGCCGTGGATATGCTGAAGGGTATAAAGGGGTGGCGTTGTAAGTAGGAAGTGAAGGGTCATACTGTTCATCAGAGGGTCCACTACCACTCTGTTGAGGTCGAAACCCTTGGCCTGCTTGACCTTGAAATCCTGGAAAAGCATTACGAGGATTTCGATCTTGCTGAAGAGGCGCTTGCTGATGCATGTTGTTCATTCCTTGATGAAAGTCCGCAGGTCCTGGCCCTTGAGAGTATGATGCCGAAGGTCCTGGTCCTGGTCCAGCAAGACGACGAGGATCCCGAGGAATTTGTTCTGGAACTCCTCCTGGTCCTTGCATGCCTCCTTGACCATGACCTGGACCGCCTGGACCTTGTAAATACGCTGGGTTGACGTGAGGCTGAGGGTATGCACCTCCTTCCATCATTCTTGGTCCTTGTT
>JAQGAA010000538.1:0-21501 GCA_034696425.1 Isotoma viridis
CCTCGTATGATATGAAGATGTAAAAATGTCTATGATTCTCAATTAACATCTTCATCTTGTACTTATTGGGACAAAAATAATCTTCGACCCCATCAGTGGAAACTAATTACTCGTGAGTAACAAAAATCAAATGACATTTCGGCTTTTCCGAAGCATATCATCACAGCATTATATCATGCACACTATATCCCTCTTAAAATAAAATCCAAATCTATAAAACGCTTTATTCTTCTCGAAGTCTTTTTCATTATTATTATTTCATGAAAAAACGGATGACTTGTAAAAGTCACACAATTCTTTATAATTCATCTCTATACTAACTTTGAGAGTAGTTGGTCGTTGATGGACATTTTTTCATGCTAGAAGTTTTACATATTACCAATCTCTTCTACTCTATTCTCTTTTACATACTGAATCTAAAAAACACTCACTGTTTTCCTGGAGAGGCGACAATGCATAATAATATTATTACTATTTTTATTAACCAATGTATAACAAATACAATGTACTTTTGTAATGGTAGCATTGTACTAAGGAAATTGCCTTGTCATCTTCTGTTTATTCTGTATGGATCTCTGCAGATTGGATTGTAATTTAAATTTTTCTTCGGTTTAATTAGTCTTCCATTGTCGGGCAGAGGGAAGCGATCAATGTAATGGCTTCTTTTAAGCTACTTCTCAATATAGTGAAATACATGAATGTGAATTTGATTTGAATTTTCAATTCTTTTTGTCCATACTTGAATAATGTGAATAGCCTGATTGCTACCAAGTAGTAAAAAGTAAGAGACCACAGGAGATAACAGAGAATGGTTTATTTTAATACACATTACAAATTACAATTTATTACAATCTATCTTGACTTTATAAAATCATTAAGTTGTCATTATCCCCGTGAACTTCTCCAGAAGAGTTGTACATAATACAGTAAAATTAATACTTTATACATTCACATTGGTATCGCCTTGATGGCTGATAGATAGCTCTTAATTTATTATTCACTTTTTCGTTTGAACAATTATTTCATTGTAGTTCCTTTGTAATGACGTTGATGATTATTTTAAAATTTCAATTCAAAATTTAAGAAAAAAATAGCTTCTAAGGAAGAGTAAAAAATAGACTTGCAGTTGGATGTCTATTCAAATTTGTTACAGAATAATAATGATGATTCCATTACTCGTAGGATTTTTTTAAAGCGAATTTTCAATTTAAACTAAAATTGATTTAATTTAATTGGGATCTTAAAAGGAACAAAGAGCAAAGAAAAGTCAATGCCGTTTATATTGAAGATGCAAAGACATTTATATCTTAGGTAAAAATGTTATTATCACCAGTGGCCCATCTGGTTTTCGGTGGCCTCAGAATTAATTAAGGTGATATTTTGTGCATGTGCAAGAGACACATTTGAGTGTAAAAATATACAATAAATAAAATTACCATTGATATCATCAGTCTAAAACTGCAACAAAAAGTGGCAGGTTTTTTCTTTGAAACATAAAATTAACAATTCTTCTTTGATATTTAGCAAAGATATCATATTCATGTATGAATAAGGTGTGATTTAAATATCTGGGAGATGCATGCAAAGTTTTGTTTTGTAACGACGATTGGGTGATCAAATAATGATGAGATTGGAGGCCAAAGGTCTTTCTGCAAAACCGGATTGCCTGATCCTAAAGATACACTTTGATGAAGTGAAATCAAAAAATGAAATTAAAAAAGCACTCCAATGGGTATTGGAGTGCTTTACTGAATCTAAATTTCTAAAGTGTTGGGATTTCCTGGATCTTGGTTATTATGCAGTAAAAATGATTTTCCTTGAATATGGAAATTCAGACCTAATTTTTAATAGTTTTAAGGAAGAATTTTCCATTTCATTTTTATTTGATAAAATAAATCTAAATATTATGATTAAACTTTCCAATAGAATGTTCTAGACTAAAAAATATTAGTCTGGAGAACAATCTTTTTTGGAAATTTCATCGCGGTTACTGTCAAGAATTTCAATTTTGTAAATTCATATCATATATCCTCGTAAAATTATGTAGAACAAGGAATAAACCTTGGTTGCAAAGGATTTGCGTAATATCTGTTTTGAAGCTTGAATAATTTTTTCTAGGGTAAGGTTGAACAAATTCATGGAATTCGGTTCAGATTAGAAAGAAGTAACTTTAAACACACTCTGATTTTTGTTCTGGTCAAAGAACTCCTTTCTCTGTCACACTATCTCTATGAATAAATCAAACTAACTATAATTTCAAAGTTAATCGAGCCAGTGTGCCAGAGTGACAAAAACAGCTCGTCCTCATTACAAAATTTTTCCATGGTGGAGTTAAATATTTCGTACAATATCATTTAATTCATTCCTACTTTCCTACTCTGTAAATTACACAAGGGGGTCATTTGATATCATTTCAAAGATACGAAGAAATATCAAACGTCACACTATACCCACTGGACATTGGACAAAAGGGCATTTTTATTTTTCCACCCTTCTAATTTTTATTTTTGACCATGAATCGTTTGACAAAAGTCTTTTGAAAAAAACTTAAAAAATCTAGATTTCATTCAACTTTTTGAATAGCATAGCTTGAATGAGGGGAACATTTTTATAAATTTTTATTTCTGGGGATTCTAAAAAATGATATTCTTTATTATCTTTATACAAATGAGATTTGGAAATGCTATATCCACATGTGTATATTATGTATGTATACATAAGTGAGATTTACTTTTATCCTATTAGCTGTACCCACATGGATTTTGCTCTAAAGCTAAAGGGTTAAGCCGGGGCCAACACTTACCTATCGTTACATTACATTACATATACGTATCTACATACTATTATTTGATTTACTCACTATCACCACCACTTCTATTACTAGAGATGGAGAAACTTTGATATAATTTTATTACATCTACCTTCTACCGTGGACTGTACAGGTATAAAGATTATTACGTGATATCATAAAGGCGGGAGGGGGTTGAGTGATTCTAGCTCAAGACTTCTGCTATTAATGTAGTAGTGGTAGTAAGATTTTTACGGGAAAAAATCCCGAAGGGAGGTTCAGCTAAAACTCTTCTTGATCCTGATATGATGATTTTTTTTATGCATTTCTTCACTCTGCACCTAAATAAGTTCATATCAGCATTTCACATATTATAAGCTAAAATGTAAGTTGATGTAAGAGTGATATATAAAAGATGAGTAGTATGAGTACTACTGGCTAGTGGTAGATATGAGGTAAAATAGACCAAATACCTTTGGTTATAATTCATATACATGAGTATTATGAAAAAGGGTTGTGTCTTCTTGATAATAGTTGGTATATAGGTTTGTTTTAATTTTTTAGCATTAGAGATTAAACATTAGCTGGAATGGTGTTGAATGTAGAAATTTTTTCGATCATCCTAAAATCCTAGCTCCATACATACCCACCGAAGAAAGAATTGAGCGACAGACCAGTGTGTAATTTTTATCACATCACACACAATATTTTGTGTACTACTAGAACTAGAACCGGTTTCTAAAGATAGAAGCCCAAGACTTTTTTCATTGTTCAGAATCAACAATAATAGAGAGAATACTGTAATAATAATAGTACTAAGTAGTAGCCCCTACTTACCAGTCTCCAGTACACTACGACCACTACTCACACACGTCTTGGATGAATTGAGAAAGGATTTTTTTAATGCAAATTAGGCAGTCCACCACTGTCCATTTTTATTTTGAGACAATAGAGACAGACCGAAAGGCTACCCCCTTAACGTTTATTAGTTCCTTATTATATAAAACATATCCGAAGATTTTTTTAGCCTTTTCCCTATAATTTCCTTACTTACTCTTTATAGAGTGTCCAACTTTTTTTAAAAAGTGCGAATAGAATTAATAACATGTTTTGAGTTATTATATTACAACAAAAATACATTATATGCAAAAAAAGTGAAAAGTGACCCATGGTATTGTGTGTATATCCATGTGTTTTAGTACACCCCGACATGGACCTTACCTATTTGTTTTGTTTATACGGATTGAATACTAATTGACTCAATGTGAATATTAGAATTTTTCTAGTTTTTTACACTACAAACAAACGGGAACGTTTAGTAATTTTTTGTTGAAATCAACTTAAGACTGAGTTTATTTGTGAATGAAGTTTAAGTGTAAGCAAAGAGCAAGTTTTTTTTTGCAAAGAAGCCGACTACAAAAGGATCATCATTAAATTTTATTGTATCGAAAAGCCCAAGCATTAAAAACTGAGGATAATAAGGGCCATTCGCCTTCGTGGTGGTGTTCCTTGATTTCTTAAAGAAATATCTAAAAGGTGTGCATTGTAAGTCTCAATAAGTTTTGGTTTTTGCTTTTTATTACAAACCACTTCCTTATTGCTTGTTTTACCCTATATTATTATTACCTATTATAATTAATTTGTGATGCTGCTCAAACACAGAGGATTTTTACAGAACGAATATCACACCATTTTACCTACATTTATAAAAATATACACACTACAAAATCAAGGTTTTATCACCGACAAAACAAGCCACCCAAGGTTGGATTAGTTTTTACCTCCCATCACAGCTAGTTTCTATTCTAGATTGATTGAGATACGAAATTTTATATTTTATAAAATAAAATTTAGAAGTTAAGTCAGTGTGAGATATGATCTTTGCAATATACTATTAAACCAAACAAACTATGAACTTTTATGTAAGAAACTATTTTTGTGTAAGAAGCTTTTTTTTAAATTAAAACTTGCGGATTTGTTGATGAGTTGCTACTCGGTATTGCCAAAAGTTTAAAATTATTCTTCGAGGAAACATTAAACAACAAACTCATTCTGTATTATTTTGGCATCTAGTATCAATTGAAGAAACCTTTGTTGATCTAGATTAGAGAATATAAAATGAATTATTTATTTAGAATATTTTGATCAAAGCGATTGAGAATTTTCAGTGTTTTGCCTCATGATCCATGAATTTTACGATGACCACTATGTGGTTGGTCCATGGGTTTTATTCTAGGTGATGATGATAATATCTGACTGAAGTGATCCGCTAGTGTGTTTTTCTATACCCGATGCATTATTAAGTTGCGTGTTTTTACTTTCCTCAAGAGAAGAGAAATAAATCATAATAATTATTTGCTGAAGACTCATAAGGGATATTTAATATCTGTTAATGTTCCTTTTCCGTTGTTATCTTTTCCATTTCTTTAGTTTAAGGATTGAGACGTGATCAGCCTAAATTATTCTTTCTCAATCGAACTGTTTTGTAGAGTAGGACTTCAATTTTATTTCCAATGATAAGAATAAATTTTATGATGATAGAACTCAACTTCTAAAAGTATCACTTTACAAGATCTTTATAATACATCTAGTTAAAAGTCAACTTTGGCTTTGACCACTTTTCGTCTGTTATATTATTCAGGTTTGGGCAGTTAGAGCGGTCTACTCGCTTGTACTTATTTATACTGCTGTTTCATTCTAAAAACATAAAAGCTAAAAGTAAGCAAGTTGTACATCTAATTTTAAAATCATGATATATAAAAAACCCCATAGCTTCATTTGCCGACTGCCAAATAAATTCACTAAATATTTCCCAATCTATGCTACAACCTACTACCCCGTCTGCAATACCATCATGACACACATTACCATATTATTGCTTATATTTTATAACACAGTCATTTGTTCAACTTCCGTTTCATTATATAGCCTCATCATCCTACGCATTATCAAGATCATAATAATAATATAATCAACAAGTCAAACTATCCTCTCATTTTCATTAACATCATCATCTTAGTTTCCTTGTTATGACTCTAATTTATTATGACTCCATTTAAAGAAGATCAGTGCACAGTTGGGATTGTGAATTGCATTGACATTGGTATTCAATGAACTAGGTACTATGATCTTGCAAGGTTATAACTTCCCCACACATAGTATTTATAAATAGAACAAAACACCATAACACTTTACATTTTCATCCTTTGTTGATAATCAATGATGAATTGCCTAGAGTGAGCTTAACAAGTGAAGCGTGTCCACCACCACAACTATACCTTAATATAGTCAGTCTGTCCAGTCAGTAGTGGTCATTGGTATTTCATCAGATTAAGAATAAACAAGTAGTAGTAGTATCAGTTGCTAAAGGCACTTTAAAAGTTTCATATGATATGAGTGATACGCGATGTGAGACAAAGGAGAAAAAGTCTGTTGGACTTTGGTGAATGAAAAGAGAAAGATTAATACCCGGGTATCTGCTAGCTTACCCGGTTGCTTACTTTGTTCCATGTGTGTCTATGTCTGTCTGTATATTTTGTAATATTATCATCGGGGTGGTAAAAAGTTTAGGAAGGAGGAGGATAAGAATTGTGAAAACGCCGGCGCCCCAGTCAGTTTTAAAACAGAGCCTGCGAAAACTTTCACCCTTTTTCTGAGATAGAGAGAATAATGCAGTTGAGAAGATCTCCCTGGCCTTCTAACTCCTTTCTAGTAGTAGCTTTCCCAGTAGGGAAAAAGAGAATTTCTCTAGTTAGGCAGTAGTAGTAACTTTAAGTCAAGTCAAAAGCCTTTTTACATAGAACTACCCATAAGCAAGCAGAAGTAGTGCTGGTACTCATAGATAGCAAAGGCAAGCAAATGCTAAGTAGTTAGTAGGTTGTGTGCTGTTCTAGGACTTTTCCTTCCTTTTCGGATACTTCGGGTTTCTCGGTGTTTTTCCCTACCCGTTTCATTTCTATCATCGTATCCATATCCCTCACTCACACAACACACAGTTCTTTCTCAGATTTTCTAGCTAAAGACGGGCTTCGTTGTCGTCTTCGACTTCACTACCGTCTCACTCTTCAACCGTCTCACAACTTACTTCTACTTTCTCCAACCTGAATAAAAACAAACGACACTTTATATAGTGTGTACATGCTGTCTACACATTGTACACATACAAATTAGAGACTTTCTCCAGTCTCAATCTGCCCCCGCTGAATATAACAACACGTTTTTCTCATTTGTAATACTAACTGCAATTAACTTACTTAAAGATAAAAAGTACATTTCATTTTAAGAAAGATTTTAAGAAAAAAAATCCAAAATTATCTGAATTAACATCTCAAAAGTAAATTGAAGAAAACATCTAACCATTAAAGTAGATTTCTTCTTGTACTAATTTAAAAGTGTTAGAAACTCTACATCTGTCATCTCAACTGATTAAAAAGTGTCA
Organism: Isotoma viridis; assembly: GCA_034696425.1. NCBI lineage: Eukaryota > Metazoa > Arthropoda > Collembola > Entomobryomorpha > Isotomidae > Isotoma > Isotoma viridis. Next base: position 7,227 of record JAQGAA010000538.1, read on the forward strand.
GAAAGGCAGTTCTACTTGTCATTCATATTATTATTGGTTGAATTGAACAAGAACTTGAAGTAGTAGTAGTAGTGGTGGTTTCTTAATATTATTGAAATCATCATGGTGAACTTGTATATCCTGTCTTGAAAAAGAAGTTGTAAGAGTCTCACGTAATAAGACGAGACAACACACAATACACTCGTCTGTTTTTATCAACTAACTACCCACTTATTTTACAAGTGCGATGCAATTATCAAAAAAATATATTTCTACAATTAGTACTTGAAGAAAGGAACAGGACAATGAGTATATAATTTCTTATTATTGTTATTATCTAGTCGTTTCGATGGGTTCAAGAGGAAATCTCACATCATCATAAAATTTTATGTTTAAGGTGTAAAGGCGGACAGGGGATAATAAGACTTGTTTGAAAATTAGGTAGAAACAAAATATACCAAGTCTTATCGGAGACAAGTAATAACTTTTTAAATAACTTGTCAATCCTCTTTTTAGCTTATTGCTTAATTTAATATTTATCTTTGGTGGACGTGTTGACCTGTGTTATCAGGTCGAGTGACAAATCCAAACTGCGTCAAAAACTGACCACGAGGCCAATCATGACCTCGACTCAAATCCATCCTCTTTTTGCTGCCTTTGCTGCAGCCGGGAATGCTAATGCCCTTACTGGTGGTGGGACTGCATCTTCTGTGGCTGCTGGACTATCAACAAGCAGCTTGACCATCAGCGCAGCTCCTGCATCTGGGAACAATCATCATCATCATCACCATCACCATCAAAATAATAACACCAACACGAGCAGTAGTAGCAACAATCTTTTGTCAAGTCCACACCACTCACCTACCGGGTTGAGTAGCCTGGGTTTAGGATCAGGATTAAGTGTGACCATTACTCCAGCCACTGTCGCATCTTCATCTCATTCCCAACCTTCTTCGTCATCTTCAACTTCTTCAAGTTCAAATGCAGCAGTTGCTGCCTTAGCTCTTGCTCTTTCTCACTCACACAATGGCCAAAATGACCCTGGGTCACCACCAGAGTCCCCTCCCCCTTCACCAGGGTCACCACCACCAAGTCCGCCTGATGTCAAAGGATCGATACAAATGTCACTACCAATGGATATATCTATACCAGGAGCGTCTCAATCTTCCCGATCAGCAAATAACAATGCTATGGCACTTGCAGCCCAACAACAACAACTTAGAGCCCTTGCTTCTGGTCTCACTACAGCAATTGCTGCAGCCCAACAACAAAATAATCCCGGACTTATGTCTAAAATGATGGAATTAGCAGCACCAATGGATGACATGGTCATGTCCGAGTTGACCCAAAGACTGATCAAAATGAATCAAGAAATTTGGCAGCAAGGACTAGCAACTGCAGCAGCAGCTGCAAATTCATCTAACAATTCCCCCAACCATGTAAATTCTTCTTCTAATTCTGGTCCTACTGGTCAACAAGGGTCCTCATCAGTCAACTTATCTTCCGGAGGAGGTGGAGGACATTCCTCAAGTCATGATGGTGGTGGTGGTGGTGGTCGTTCATCATCATCTTCTTCTAGTCATACCGGGGCCGGGGGTGGTGGAAATGCTGGAAATAACAATGCTGCTGCGGCTGTAGCCGCAGCTGCAGCCCTCAATGCATTAAATGTTGGTCAACAGCAGGTCAACGAGATTAAACTGGCAGAAAAATTAGTCAACGAACTGGCTGTTCAGGTTAATACAACTTTACATATTATTCGGAAATTCATGTTTTTTTTGTTTCGCATTGTTATTTTGTTGTATCAGTTGTAATAAGTTCGTTATTGTGTTGTATTATTTTGTTATGTGCAGCCTGGTCATGTTTTTATTTTTATTTTGCTTAAATTCATTATGTTTATTATGTTAGTAGTTTAAGTTTTTACTTATAGTAATAGCATTAATGTTATCTGTACCAAATATTATAAGTATATGCATAGCCACAAGCTAAACATACTAACCAACTTGTATTCATTCATCTCAAAAGTTCAATTTACTTTTTCCTTGTCGTCCTTGATGCATCCTAAGTAAAATTAATAATAATCGTATCTAATAATCATATTCGTTATCCCTTATGGCCATTGGGATCAACACCTCTAAGATGATTTATACTAATAGTAGGTTACTTGCGACAGACTTGACCACTTTTTCTTTCCTTCCGGATGATCTTCTTTTCATATTTTTCTATTTTATTCCGAAAATAAATAATGAGTACCTTTCACTGCCTGAACAATTTAGTGGTCCAGTTTATCATATTTTTTTATGATTTTTTATTTATATCGCTAACACAAGCTTTGCCCTACCCTGTCCTACTTCATCTTAGGAATAAAAGATTTACTTAAATTATAATACTAAGGCATAGAATAGAGAGAGAAGACACACCAAAATTGTGTAGAAACTGATGCACTCAAACATATACTTGTTGTAGCTAAAGAAAGGAATGCTGCTTAGAATCTTGAGTTGCACCTGGTTTGCCTTCACAGATTATTATGGAGAATCAAATGCAGTTTATTCATTTATCATCCAATACTAGTCATCTCTATCTACTTGTTTTGCTGGGATTTAGAAAAAAGGTGCATTGCATACTTTTTGTTACTACACACACCTTCGCGTGCATGGATTACAAAATAAAAAGCCTTCCATAAACATAATAATATGTTAAATTCAAATAATGTATGCTTTTCTTACAAAATCTTAATTCACTAAGAAACTTTTTCGAGTTGAGAATTGCCCATGATTGCAGATTGCTACTTTTATACACACTACCTATTTCTATTAGTATGCAGTACAAAACTTGGAAGATCGGTACATACGATTTTTTTCATGCATATAAACATCCACGAGTTTCAAGTAGGAAATTCTACTTACAATACATCGTACAGTATTCCATTGAATGACAGGTCAACGAGGACCGTCATTACTTTTTCACTACAAGTTCCATATGTATATAATTTTATTGTAAGTTAATATATAATTCATACTGCTATCTCACTTTTCTCCTGTTCCGTACAAATGTCTAAATAAAAAGTCTGCAAAATTGGGGAAACATTATGCACACACATTACATAAACTCACGTTAGGTTTTTTCTCCATTTAATAGAGTAACTTATTGTCAGCAAACATGGATATAAAATGGTGGTATCGAAAAGCCCAGCATACAGGCTGTGCCACGAAGGGTTGAATTATAGCCGATAAAACGGAGAGGAAAGTATAAAAAAATCCGAAAAATATAAATATCGTATGAGAGTTGAATATAAATGAGCCGGACACCCCAATGAGACTGAGTGGATAGTCTGGATAGGATGTTTTAGGTTTTATTTCTTTTTCCCCTTACTATCTGCTAAAAATGTATACGTACCTTATAATAAATTTACTGAATCCTTATATCTTGAGGGTCCCCTCAATTTAGTACATTACCTACTCTACTTAAATTTTTTTATTTTATTTTTATACTACATTTTAATAATTGTCTGTATCTAGCTGTACAGAGTCCTTTTTGTTTTGATGATGACGATGATGATGAAGTCCAGTCTGCCTTCATTCACACGGTTGAGATAGTTAACAGTTTAAGTGAGGCTGTGAAGACAGTCCGTGGTACTTGGTTGGGTTAAAGTTGAGAGACAGGAGGACAAGAGAGGATTTATTGCACTCATATAAAATATATTTTATTACCATTAGCATTACGGATTATTATTTCTATAGATTTCTGTGGTTTCCTTGCATTTCCTTTTCCTTTTTCCATCAAATAAACTAAACCAGAACCAGATACCAGACTGGGGTGTTGTGGTAATAACAATAATTATTGTGAGTAGCAGGCAACGCACCACCATCATTTATTACTACCATCATTATAATGTTTGGGCCAACCCTTGTAGCATTAGCAAAATGACCAAAGATATTCTTACCTTAGGATAGAGGAACTAGAAAAACTCATAATTGAAAACTTTATGCTTATCATAAGCGTTTTGATATCATTTCGATCAGAATTGGTAGGGTCTTTAGAACAAGGAAATCAACTGGTTTGCTCAAGACTTTTGTATTTACATTTACATAGTCACGTACATAATGTAACAAGCACAGTATCAAAGAGTGGGACAGGAAGGAGTTAAAACTGGACTGACGACTTGTGACATGTTACATGTCTATGTACTACGAACTAACTCATTAGGCAAAGCAAGGAGGTCCTTTGTGTCTCTTTCAATTGGGGAATTTTAATTGTGTTAAACAATATATCAGATATGAAGAGATTACATAGTCCGAATAGCGCATCAAATATACACATACATAAGGACTCCCATGGAGGATGACAACTCTAAGAGAAATGTCCTGACCTGACTATCTATCTTATTATTATAGAGGTCACAGTCATTCAAAACTTTATTATAACTAAAGTTAGAAAAGTAAAAACCCCGAAGTTCTATTTACATGCTAGATAATCATATTATGGTTTCCCTTTCATCAAGCAAAATACCAGTGCATTCAAATTTTATCTACTTGGGTCATTCTGTCTCTGTTCATACCACCACGTATAGAGATACACATACCTGACGTTTATTAATCTAAAATCTACACATTGAGATCCTTGAGACAAACCCACAAAAGGACAGGCTGGCCTGGCAGGGGTTCCTGTCCGTTTCATTTGGATGGAAAACTTGTTTTTATATAATTATACCCTTCCTCTCTCAATATTAGGATACGGTCGGGTTCATTTTCATATTCATATGCATAAAGACATATATATATATAGAACAGAATGAGGATGATGAGTTTGAGTCCAGAGGAATGTCTCCGTATGTAAAGTAGTAATGTGATGTAGGTGATGTTTGTCTGTATCTGCATACATACATATATACCTTGTTCACGGTGACCGCAACCGGGCAACTCGGATCACTTTGCTTCTAGTACATTTACACACATACGCATTCATACCTCAGAAAGTGAAGAGTTTGCACATGAATACTATTTTTTATTATAACTACTGTGTAGGGAAAGCCATAATGCAGTTTTGTGAAATAACAACAATTTAATAGTGAAGAATTCACAAGGATGCATTGCATTCTCTGTTCTTGTGCAGAGATAATAAAATAATTGGATTTTCGGGTTGTGTCGGACCGGGTTAAAAAGACTTGTAGGTTGACCATGGGCTATTCTTCCAAATCTACTCCAATTGTTCTGCTAGAAGTTAGAATCCCTTCATTTGTTCATTTTATCCTGACCTTTTCCGTACCACAGGGGAAATCTGACTCAGTATCAAAACTAGTTATATTATTCTTACTAGTGCATTCTTCAACTTTTTGGATATTTAATAAGGTTTTTTGTGCAATGTGCATCCTATCCTCAAAAGCTAAGAGATGTTTACCAAGTGTCTCAACTTACCCCGTAGTGTAAAAACTTGAGAAAGAAAGTGAATAGGGAAAGTGGAGTGAAATTATTGTTGATTATACCCTTCGGCTTTCTCCTTCGTTCGTGGTTGTAGTAGTGGTGTGTTTCTTCTTTGTAGTAAAAACAACGCTTTCCCCTATGGATTATTTGATAAGGATACCCACTGTGATAATGGGTAGGTCTTGGTGTAATCTGATTTTGCATTTTTATATTTACTTTTTTTCCCATTCTAAGTTCCTTCTGCTTACTTTCCCGGATTCTAAAGTTCTGTAGGGTGATTTTATTTTATTTGTGTGTAAATTTAGGTACCTAACTGTACTTTATATGCAGGTTCAATGTAAGTAATCGTACCCACTACGCTTATTGTAACATAATCTAACACGTTCGTGAGCAATATAATGTAACAGTTTGTAATAGATTGGAAAAAGTCATAAAGGAACGTGGTCTTGGTTTAGTCGGTACAGAGTACAAGTACAGGGTTGACTTATTACTCTTATTAGGTAAAATAGTAAAAAGTGTTTTTAACTATTGCAGTCACCAGTGAATTCTCAAACTATTGTATACGTCTGTAATAAAAAATATGCATATGTAGGGATTTACCTGCGTAACTAGATTAATAGTAGTACCTAGAGGTAGTAGTAGAAGTTGTAGTAAAATCAAGTTCCATATTTTCTTCATGTTCCATCCGCCCCGTAATAGTAGTAGTAAAGTGGAATTGAGAGGGCCGAGGGTGCGTTGTGTAAAAAAGTCAATGAGTTACGAGATTGTAAGAAAGATATGTAACAAAGGTAAGCATGCAACCGGGCTATTTTCCATTGTAATGTTTGGTACTACTACTGGAGACTGGAGACTTTGAGAAATTTGAGAAACTTGCTTGATTTCCTCCAATTCCTTCATACGTAAAATTTATCAGGAAAGTGCACACGACTTGAGTATCATTAGCAGTCAAACCTGCACTTCCTAAAAAAATAGTACCTACTAAGTCATAAAGGAACGTGGTCTTGGTTTAGTCGGTACAGAGTACAAGTACAGGGTTGACTTATTACTCTTATTAGGTAAAATAGTAAAAAGTGTTTTTAACTATTGCAGTCACCAGTGAATTCTCAAACTATTGTATACGTCTGTAATAAAAAATATGCATATGTAGGGATTTACCTGCGTAACTAGATTAATAGTAGTACCTAGAGGTAGTAGTAGAAGTTGTAGTAAAATCAAGTTCCATATTTTCTTCATGTTCCATCCGCCCCGTAATAGTAGTAGTAAAGTGGAATTGAGAGGGCCGAGGGTGCGTTGTGTAAAAAAGTCAATGAGTTACGAGATTGTAAGAAAGATATGTAACAAAGGTAAGCATGCAACCGGGCTATTTTCCATTGTAATGTTTGGTACTACTACTGGAGACTGGAGACTTTGAGAAATTTGAGAAACTTGCTTGATTTCCTCCAATTCCTTCATACGTAAAATTTATCAGGAAAGTGCACACGACTTGAGTATCATTAGCAGTCAAACCTGCACTTCCTAAAAAAATAGTACCTACTAGTGGTTCTGTGGTAATCATGATACACGATGGAGAAAGCAAATCTTTCTTAAGAAGCTGAGAAAGTATTCTAGAGAATAGAGCGGAACATAGCGGAGAGTTGGTGACTTTCTCCAAGAGTAAAAGCCCGGGTTTTCTTTTAGCCGTTAAGGCAAGAAGCCGGTCTTCCTAGACTCTTTTTCTAGACGTTAGAGGGTTTCTTACCGAAAATACCCGAGTTTTATAAAAATATCCCGTTTCATGTACCACTATGTACATACATTATACAAGTAGATAGCAAGATCTACAATCCAATGCATTTCTTACCTAAGATGATAACCCGGGTTATGTTCTTGTTCCTAAATTCAAATCCCTGTAGAAGCAATCACATTTCATAATACACACTATATTTTATTCTATTGTTTTTATTGACACAAATTATCAACAAAAATGTCACTTCTCTTTTTGAAAAGACTTGATCTTCCAATATCTAACGACAAACCTAAGAAATTGAAAATTACCACTGTATTTTGAAAAATCCTCTCAAGGTCGAGGGTCAACCCTAAACAATCACACTTTCACTCCGTGATAATATCATAAAATTAAATAATAGTTCCTATCAACAATAAGACTTGCATACAAATATTCAAAATACTCTTACAGCCAAAAACTCTCTTTCAAAATTAATTCATCTTCATCAAGTGCCTTTTCCTACTTAAGCTATAAACAAAGCATTTCATCCACTACTGCCAACGAACTTACTAAGTATGCTTAATCGTTTGACATTCTTTCTCAATTCTTTATTTTTATCTCTCTATTTAAACCGTCGCTTTCGTACTGTGTTAAACTTCTGTCCTAACTTTTAAGTAACCTTAGATTGCTTGCTTGATTTAATACATCTTCTTTTAATCTATTAATAAAATATACTAACTAACTATGTGGGGCTATTGGTTTTTCTAACTCTAAAAAAATCTTGCTGTGTATTTATTCTCTATTTGACAAGCAGCAATCAACCAGGAATGCATTTCATCTCAATGAACGAACTCTTCAAGAATGCTGGAATACTCTTCAACGCGTCAGCTGCATGGTCAGTTTTTCTTAATCTTTTCTATTTCCTCTATAAACTAGCTGTCATCTTTAATCAATCTGAACAATTTAATTTGAACAACTCGTCTATTTTGTATAACTTAATCTAATTTACTACTCAATCAGTAGTAATCAACTATATAAACTCTCTTTCTATAAATGTAAACTGACTATATCTCAAAACTGCTCTTACTTCTTAATAGCTTTGGGATCTACAACAGCAATAATAGAATATATATAGGATGTAGGTTGGACTTGTTTTTACCTTTATCATGCTAGAAAACGATTAAAATACAAAAATAACTGCTTCATTTCCATTAATTAGCTATTAAAAAAAGATTAATTATCTTCCTAGCTTGATTAATTATCAAGCAGGATAAGAATAACTACACAATCAAGTGTAATTTAATCCTACGAGTTTAGACAAAAGTCGAGTTCAATTTAAATCTTTATTTGTTTTAATATCAGTTTTAATTACGAAAAAACTCGCTTAAAATTACCTTCGTTGTATTCCATGAAAAATGATGACTTAATTTTTCTTTTAAAAAATTGAACCTTTTTTCGTATACATGATTAAAAATACGCTTGGAACAGTCAGGGGTATACTTGAGTATCATGCCTTGTAAAACTCACGTAATAATAATAATTGCTCAGACTCTCTTCTTCATCATGGTTAAATTAGACGTTCAATTTAATTGCGTTTGGCGTAACGGAGGAGTTTACCTTGTAAATGGACTTTTAAGGTGCGAATCTGCCGAGAGTAGAGTGCAATAACTCATTACAATTACTTTTGAATTGATTCAATTATTTCTTAAGGCTTCTTCTTTACCTTCGCTTTTACCTGCCTCGTTATTACATCTTGAGTTAAGATCGGTAAATTATATACTCGTCAAAGGGGGTTGTCTTGTAAAACGTCGGTTGGTTTGCCTACCTACCCTAGGTACATACACAAGGACTTTGATAGGAATCTCTTGAGTAAGTACCTAGAAACTACAAGTCTTTAATAAGAATCAAGATTCTCAATCTCTCCCTTAGTGTCCCGTTAACTACAATAAATATTAATACACCCAGTGAGGGCAAACAATATATATTATTTATATATTTTTTAAACTGACCTGCTCTTAATTTCAAGTTGATTAATGCTTGGCCCAACTTTAATTCTATGCCCATCAAATTTAAATTCATTTCAGTTTCATCTCACAAGTCAAACCTCATTGTTTTATCCCTTCCTTTTGTTCAATACATATTATTACATCAAGTAAGGCTAAATTATAAAAATGAGATTGTATTTGTGATAGATCATCCATTCATGTAACTTGTTACGTTGTTACTACAATATAACTAATAGCTACTTTTACTATCGTTAAACAAGCAATGCATTTAGCTAAGAGCAAGTGTATTAATAATTTAAATATGGTAAATATATAAATTAATCACTTGAATGAAATGATATCAAGATTACAAACAAAGCTTGTTTGATTATAAATTTATCCTAACCCATGACTAATATCAATCTTAGAAGAAATTTAGATCCATCTGTTACATTTGGATCTACTCCTGTCCTACTGTTGGAATTATCCTGCCCTAGATCTTGAATTAGCTTTTAGTTAAAAATTAAAATCATTGAAAAAGGGATTATTGTGTTTTTTGCTCTTTTATTATTCCAGGGCCTCCCACAGCCTTAGAAAACTTAAGTACATAATGTTATGCATGTTATGTTTCTACTCACACACACAGTATGTTAGATTGCTAAGTAAGTGCCAGGTACTTCGTGTAGGTAGGTAATCCATAATCCAGATTCTCGACCAGAAGAAGCAAAAAAAACTAATGAAGAAGGGCTGAGGACTTTTAACAATATCTTGTGATCAGTAACAACATCCATTCTATCTGATACACCTTTAATAAGTAAAACTAATAAAGTGTATAAAGCTTTGTGGATTAAATATTTTATAAGGATCATCTGGTTCTAGTTGAAGTTGAATCAACCGTACCTAATTCTTTTGTATTCCCTAGTGTTGAGTATACTTAGCTTCTTTTTATCAAATGGAATAAAATAGACATTGATTTATTATATTGTGGTTTTAAATAAGGTAAATAAAATGCATATGAAATACACTCAAGAAAAGCCTAATTTTCATAGATTTTATTGCAAATAAAAAATTAGTTCGGTAAAATACTAACTACAAAGAAACAAGAAGTCCAACTGATTTAAAAGAAAGAATCAGACTTGGGTATTAAAACAAGTCTGGGTTAAGTCTCGAATCTCAATCTGTCTGTTTGTCTTCTTTTTAGAAAAAAAAGTTCATTCTGGAAAGATGAGAGACTGTCTGATTCGATATGTAGATTGGATCTGGTTAAAACTTGTAGAGAGTAGAGAGTGAATTTAAGTGTAAATACACTAGACTTTACGATACCATAACAAGGATTGGATTGACTAGGCTGATGAATCTTCTTAAAACTCTTTAGAGAAGAGTGAACAAACTCCAGATGCATAATCTCCTAGTGTTATTAAATGCATGCAGATGCTTACTCGTGAAACTATTAGTAATTTCTTTTTAACCATTTGTTCTCATTAATGCATAAAATATATAAAAATGGATCACGAAGGCTAGCTCTAGAAATGCATGTTAAGACTGAAACTGAAATTGTGTGAACTGAAGACACTTAGAAAAGTCTCGGTAGACAGATGATGATATTTTATTATGTGTTGGTTCATCTCATAATGATTTGGTTAATAAGTTTTTTTTTCTTACATTCTTTATTCAAAACGTCTCAGACATAAAATTGAAGTTTATAATATAGTGTTAAGGTTTTCTAGGCGTGCATACGTGCATTAGTAATGATAATGTATATTGCATGTAAATTATAAACTCATCTCATCTCATGTCACACAATATTCAATATTTTATTACAACTAAAGAAGAAAGAAAGAGTTGTATTACCTAGTTTTATGTAAAGTGTCTGTTAGTATTGAGTGTTTGACTCTATGTGGTCTAGTCTGGTCTGTCGCAGTCTTACAAGTCAAGGGTTACTTGCATGGCCAGATTACAAATGAAGGAGTCATATTTATTTTAATACTTAAAATAAATAGATAACGAGTTGCAATTCAAAATGCATCTGGGTTGCATTTGGCCATGCATTTTATGCATGCTCGTTATTAGTTTATTACACGTATTTTTATAAGTTTCAAGTTACAACTTTAGTTATATAGTACTAATAAGTTGGTTATATTACAATTATTGTAAGCTAAACACAACAAGCAGCTAGACTAGACTGAGCTTGTTGAATGTTTTTTAGGGTGTTAAGTCTGAAAAGAAGATATGCTGGTTGGCTATGTTCTTTAATTTTATAGTCACAAAGATTTTATCTTATATTTCTTTATATTTCTTTTGTGATATTTAATGTCAAAGAATGTCTCGACATGCATTTGCAGTAGTACGGATCAAGTTCCTTTAATAATGTCGACTGCAAGATGATGTATTAAATAGTAGACTTCTAGTCCTTAGATGAAATAAACACATTTTGATTCCTGTTTGTTATTAAACAAATAGTGTTCTTAAATATTGCATTTGCCAATTTAATGATAAAACATGTTCTACGTGACTATCATAATCTGCAGAAAGTCTATATATTATTTTATTACTACTGATATTTCAGCCACCACCATTACCACCTAATACTGATATAAAGTTTAGAGTTTTAAAGTACTGTTGAATGCAATGTGCAAAGTTAAGAGAGTCAAAAATAATTTAATGAGACAGGATTATACTAAATTGAGTGGACAGACGTAGATTATGCATGGATTTAATAGTGGAACAAAGTTTGCATTTATTGTACATCAACTTTTGTACTGAATACTTATACTACCCACTGCAAATTTTTGATTCAAGCCTCAAGCCTGAGTGATTTTGGTTTTGACCAGAGAGCAGAGAGTACCACTCTAGTTGGTTGACTTTATTATCTCAATCTCAATACTAGTAATATGTATAATGTTAAAGTATATCTGTTGCAAGTTGCATCTATTGTATTGAAATACATTGTATTTTGAAGTACTTCAATGAAATGAGACAAAAATCATCCTAAATTATTAACATTCTGTTCACACAGTCCAATAGTCCGATAGGCAGACATGCAACGTAAAAATATAAAAGTGACACTGCACTGCTAGGCTGCTACTACTTCTACCGCATATTATAAAAATGACAGAAAAATATTTAAAAAATGATAAAAATGGAGCTGGGTGCATTAGATTATTGAATATATTATTTTTTTGAAGGCTTTTGAATACCAGAAGTGCATCGTGATGCATTACGGACATGCAATAAATATTTTACGTTTAATGTTATATTATCATGTGTAATAGTAGTCAGGAGATAAATTTAAGTTTTTTTTCTGTATTAAGAGAAGTGTCAATCGACACTGGATTGACAACTCCAATTACATGCAGCTTATCATATAATAAAAATTTACTTGTTGCAACTCATAGCAAGCATGCAAATGGTGTTCTTATCCACTTGGGTAAAAAATTGTCTATCGCGTACCCATCGGACTTTTGAATTTAATTGTAACTGTATTAATGACGTAATCATCATTAATGAAGGAACGCTTATTACTGTAATCAAGACTGGTAGAAGCTTAAATATTCATAGATTATTTTATTTTGCATAGATTTAACTTTCAACAACTAGAAAGTTTAAACCTTTATAAACATCAGACAAATTAATAATAATCATATTAATATCTGTGATAATAACTAATAACACCAATAACCTTAGTCTCCCCAAAAACAAAATATAAACTTCCTTGACTTCAACATTTTAACTGCAATTATCTATTTAGATATACATAATAATACTTATGTTGAATATGCAAAGATCTTATAAATTTTCTTGATCCTGTGGCTGATTGCAGATTGCACTTCGTCCTTCTAACACCCCATTGAGTTTAGGTATCATCTCAAATAGAAGACACTTATAATAACATTACACAGGCAAGATTTAGTTATCTAAAGTATTATTTGTAACCTCGTGTACAAAATATACAAGTGCAAGCCAGTGTTCTCTCTACCGAAAAGTATTTTCATATGCAATTAAATCCTTTTACAGCTTGAAAACCTACACATTGTGAATTAGTAAAAGAATTTTGTAAAGGAAGGTTTTGATGTGCAAATAAAATTTGCAAATAAAATTTGCAAAAAACTTAGGGGCGAGTTCAAAATCATTCTTCCCTTTTTCCAATTCCAAGTGAGTTCGGCTTGAGTGAGCAATGCATTTGTTTTTTCCTAAGTTAAATCAAATGTATTAGAAGATTATTATTATTATTATCTGCTCAAGTTTTATTATATATGCATACACACACATGTAATTATTATTAATAAGCGAAGCAAAGTCAATTCAATCTTGTTAATGAACATTTAACTAGGCTTGAAATTTAAATTTGTATACAACGTAGATTCCAGATGTAGTCTAGCTTTATATTAAAGTGCATTCTTGATGAAATGAACAATCTCAATGCTTCCTTAATTAATAAGCTAGCTTTTCTTAATGATCATGATTGCTAATTAAAATTCAAGTTTTTCCCTGTAAACGTATTTCCTACGGCAGTATACTTAATACAAACAAGTATTTATGCAATACTACTTCTGACAGGCTGAAGACTAACTGGCTTATGTTTGATTTCTGGCTGGGAACTTATCGTCCTTCGTAATAATATTATAACTATGTTTGATTACTTTACGAGTTTCTCTTCTTTATCCAGGAGGAAATCAAATTGATAAACAACTACTTCTGTCTACATAAGTATATTAATACAGAACACGTTGAGTTTCTGTAATATATAATAAAATAACAATAACAAGGATAAAAATTATATAAAAGTCATTCGGCTGGCTTCTTTAAACTTAAAGTAGATACAAGAAATTGCTCATCCTTTTTCTTACGAATTTTATTAAACCCATTTATGTATAGTACTTGCTATATGCTGACTACAAATTACTTAAACTATTCACACTGATTACATATAGGTAGTGTATGTAAGCAAATACGCTCGTTATTAAGTGTGAATCTTAATTGGCGTCTGAGAATACAATTATACCAAGCGGTGAAGCATTATCAGTGGTTCATCATGGGAAGTAGGTAAATGACTTCGTCTTGGGTGGAAGAATTTTTACAGAGTTTCTTCCTACTCTCTAGACCTACTCTTACAATTTATATAAACATTCAAATTCATAATACAAAAGATGATGATAAATTATCTTTATTTGAAAATGCATTTTACAATT
>JAQGAA010000539.1:0-21493 GCA_034696425.1 Isotoma viridis
GTATGATGATTGTATATACTTGAACCTTTTACTGTAATAATACAAAAATTGAATAAATATAACTTTCAGATGATATTATAGTTGTGGTTCGAAAAAGTAGTAGTAGTTGTGGTTCGAAATCCTTTTATCCTAAAACTCAGGCAAATCTGGACATCAGGGAATTTTTTATCCTTCACTTTGTTATCCAATTTCCTCATCATCTTTTTTTCCCTAATTTCTTATTTTCTTATTATCCATTTGCTCCTACATTTACGCAACGCAACAGTGCTCTTCATTCTGGAATGGAATTTAGAGGTGAAAGGTTTTGATCTTGAGTAACTGACACATGCTATCTTCACGTTATAAATGGATTTTTTCTATTATTGTATAAATGTTTTGTAGAACTTTTACAGCAATCAGTTGCCAATCACGAAAGAGTGGTAATAGACAGATAGACATACAGTAACTTTATGAGATTAACATCTACAGTGTATATAAAGCATTAAGGGTTTATATAACACATCTAGTTTGGAAAAAATAAGATTTTCATCAGTATTACTTTCACCAGTTGCCCTTGAGTTTGAGAGATCCATGAGAATGTCTCTAGTGGCCCGTCTTTCATAATGTACAGATAAAATGAAATAAGAAACATGATTCAGTGTGCAGTATGTAGTGTGGCGTGTTATTTTTTTATTTTATTATTATTATGTGCACATTGCACATTGGGGTATTCTCTCTTTCTGTGGCTAAATGGAAATAAACTTATTTATCTTATCACAAAAGAGAGTATTTCCCATTCTAATTTAAAAACTTCTTACAAAATGAAATTACATATTAGTAACTTTGTATTTTACTGTCCTTTTCTTCTTGCATTTTCTTGGAAGAGAAAACAGAAAGGAATTCAATTGGGGGAAACGTGGTGTAAGAAAAAGTCCATTAAAAAAGGAAAGTTTTATAAGACATGGCATAAAACGTATGTAACACCATGCCTATTACTTAGATACGTGTCAAAAGTGTTAAGAAAAAGAAAGGTTAAAAGATAGTTTCCATCCAAGGTCAAGAGATTGTAATGATATAATAATGTACTTGAGTTGAATGACGTTGTAGCTACCTAATTAGAAATATTGTTAAATAGACTTGCAGTAAAAAGAGTTGATGACAGGTTCGTGAGCACATCTTAATGAGAAAAGACTAATAGAAGATGCACTTCGACCTTTTAGGAAGTATCCCCTATGGGTTTCTGTACTATCGAAGTATATTCATGGTCAAAGTGTCAATTAAATAATATTATTACATAAAGAAAGCGCATTTTGAGAAAGCTGAGAGCAAAAATGCTTACACCGGAAATTATTTTGGTTCCTATGATTTTCATTAGGGCTTCCGTTAATTTAGTAAATTGAAACGAAGTGAAAGAAAGCGAGAAATTTCAAAGCTTTTACTAGTTATTGTCAATTTGTCCATTTTGACCTTTATGCTGTGTGGGTGTCTGCAGGTTATGTGCTAGAGATTGGAATTGGTCAAAAGTGCTATGTCATCTATTTGTGTAGTCATTTAGAATGGTTTTTATATTAAAAGAGCTGGAGTTAGAAGTGGACAAAAAATACCGCATGGGATTTGTAGAACATTCCTTGGTGATGATAGGCTATTCAAACATGAAAATGCATGTATTTCAGTTGGGTTTGATAATTTATAAAATATTTAAATGAGAAAATTAGGTTTCAGAAATCTTGTGAAAGCGAATTACAACTTAAGGACGTCAATTGAAAAATAAATGTAGTAATAGTATTGATATAATTGTGTTCGGTAAAGTACTTAATCTTACTTTGCTTTTTACGTTGCTTCTTATGTCTGTTTTATATATCAGGTCAAGAGTAAGTGGACTCATTCACCCTGACTCCCTTGTTCTTGTCTAGCTTGTATTTATTTAATGAATATCTAGTAAACCTCATTTCCTTGTTTATAGAAATAATAAATACGATATCACAATTTAAACCTTGTATAACTAATAGCCGTACTAGAAATTTAAAATAATAAGCGAATTAACAGACTAAATATATTTTCATGCTGAAACAATGACGTTTATAGTATTTATATGTACGTTTTGAAACCAAGTTAAATTTCAAATTCTCCTGTACACAAAATTGCTACTTTAATTATTAATGTTCCTCAGCATTTTCTGTTTTTTAATCTGGTTAACCTTTAAAATAAAACAAATTCAAATAGTTTAGGTTTGTAGTAAAACTATTAAGCACAAATTTAAATGTTTTTCAAGTAGAACTAATTAAGAAATACATTAAATTACTTTAAGATATGGGGATAATTAAGACACGAAAACAAAGACTGAAACTAATTCAAACTATTTACATTATTACCCAATGCTAAAGAAAAGAGCAACTACAAGTTCAACCACACTATATGATGCTATATTCTTTCATTTGATTTTGACTCTAGTCTAAAACAAATAATAAAGTTAAACAATTGCATTTATTATGAGCGGAAAAGTTGAGAAGAAAGTCGTGCAAGTTAATATGCATGAATGACATTATTAGACTTAAGCAGTTATGCATGCATCACAAGAATTGTCAAAGTCAGTAAGCGAATGAGTTTGTTTGTCAAGTGAGTTAAGTAGCAAAGGTTACACAGAATACTGACTACTCTTAAAGATTTAAGATAACGGATGAGTGGCGTTGGCAAAGCTCTCAGTTTCTGAGAATCAAGTGCAACTAAACTTCGATTGATATTTTCTATTTGGACGGACTGGTGAATATGCACTGACTTTCATTTTCAACCCTCTAAAGGCATTGTCTCTAGCTTGACGGGTTGACTTGCTGTGGCAGTTAGTTGGGATCGATTTGTTTAAATGAAAGAGTTGTTACGGGGTCATTTAGAAGATTACTATTGGCTTCCGCTGTGTCTTCCTTACTAAATTCCGGTGGTATTCTTATATAGTACACTCTTCTGTCTCCTATGCATATATGCTCCCTTAACCAATGAACCAATTCTTTGAGCCTTTTGTTCCATGTTAGTAAGTTGTAAGAGAAAACTTTGTTTGTGAGAGGAAAAGCCAGAGTCAAGAATGGGCTTTTTCTTCTTCCCTAGATTTGTTTCATTATTGTGTTCCATGCCATAATATATCCATCTATATAAGAAGGTAATATCTTGAAGGAAGCCAAAGGAGGATCCAGTGAGAGGAACCTTATTTAGTTTTGTTGTGACATTGTGAGTGAAGCATGAGATTGCAAAATTGTGATATCACTTCTGACATCACGATGCTCTAACTTTTTACTCTCATCATGACGATCGGATCCTTCTTGTTTCTTTGGCTACTTGGAAAATTGTACTTACCCTATTTTGCCAGTTACATTTATGATGAAGCATATCCATCTGGAAACTCAAAGCATTTTACTAGTAATTGCATTATAACCAATAGGTAGGGAAGTTTGCTTTTCAATCTGGATACACTATTTACCGACATATCATTTCATACTTTTAGGAAAGATATGGAGAGTTTAAGATATGGATAGCTGCTGATTTCCTGAAATGACTTATACATATGCGTATGTTAGGTATTAAGGGTCAGATGGTCAGGGTATTACTGAATGGGATGCCGAGGGTAAAAATAGACAAGACCGGATGCATGGGTACTTATTACACCATATCATTTGGGATACCACCACTATCAATGTTTTCTTTCTCCTTGTGGCAGACAAGAGCTTTCTCTTTCGCAAAAGCCGATTACTTTCTGGTGACATTCTACCCAAGAGTTTACTTTGTAGGCTCTTCAACTACAATCTTCTATCTTGAAAGAATTCTGTATTCTTTTAACTTGACTTTGTATATTGTATTTTACCCCGTAATATATCTTATAGTATCGAAATGTCTCTTTTATGTATTTGTCTCCCTTGAGTCAAGATCAGAAGTGGGAATTCAAGTAGTACTAGTCACTGTCACTATACACCAGTATAGTGACTAGTAGTATGAGTTGGCTTGGGTTCTTCGAGTCAGATTTAACTTCTTGAGAAGCTCAGGTTTTTCCTCACGTCTAACATTTTTGTTACTGAGAATGATCTGATTTCGTTTTGTTGTTTCTTGAAGCAAAGAAGGATTTCTCCATCATGTTAGTTATGTTATATATGTTTTAACAACTTCTGAATCAAAAGGATAGAAGAAAAGAGTTGTTGTATCGTATGCAGTTTCTAAGAGTTGTAGAGTACACAGTTAAGCTATCTTTGTTTACTGAAGAGTGGGTTATCATAATATACGTGACTTCTTTCTCTAAACCGGGTTGTTTATTTCTTTTGATTTGATTGAAGTATGACTTAGTCTATTTCATAAGCGTTGACTTATTACTACTTTTACAAATACAACTACTTGAGAAAATAGGGGTAAACTAGAATTAAGCAGAAATAATCTAGATTGAAGAGTGTGTTATTTATTTACTTTAGGATTTTTACGGTTATATAACCATAGGATTATGATGAGGACAGTCAACCATTAAACATGAGCAAATTGTCGAATTGCATTGCAAAAGCGTCTAGCTGACTTGAATAAAATTGCAGATTATTATCTCTCTCTCTCTTTCTCTTGCAATACTGTGAACAATTGAAAATTCCATCAACCTTAGTTTAACTAGACTAGGCTACCCCCACACATTGGCTACACGGTATTTAAAGTACCGCATGGTATAAAAAAGTACTATTAGTGTTTAGAAATAATAGTATATAGAATATAGTAGCTTTATGCAATAATATTGGGTTTTATTACATCCCAGACCGCAAACGAAGTCGGAGAGAGTTAATACCTAAAGTCAATTTAGTTCTGGAATATCCTCTCTGAAATTACTCTGTGGAATGCTAATACTCTTAAAGTAAGTACTGTACCTAGGTACATAGAGACATTTATTTTGAATAAATTGTTAGTACTAGTCACAAGTAGTAGAAGAAGTAGTTGATAGAGCTTTTACATCTCCTTGTATAATAATCTGTATGTCCGTCTTTTTATTCTGTGAGAAGAGACAGTGGATGGCAAAGGGATGAGAGCTAGATGGACAATGGATAGCCAGGAATTTTATTGAATTCAGGGCAGCAAGTCTGTCGTAATAGCTTTTATCTTATGTTTTCAATTACATTTGTATCTTTGCTGAAATGTTTTCATGCATGCAATCATATAGTAGCAGGAGTAGTAGAAAGTGTATGCATTTCACTCAATTTAAATCCAAAAGTCCAGCTAAAGATGACACATAGGTATCTTTGAGTACATATCATAATGCCATGTCTAATTTCACAAAAGCAACACGACTTCTTTTCCTGAATAATATCTTGTTGAGAGCTTTTGAATCTTTTCTGAAGAAATCTGAAAATCTGGATAATACTAACGAGCTATAATAAAGCACCACATCTAGATAGTTATCTCTCCAACATCTAAAGCCCTTCATGGGAGATTTTTACTCAATCCAGTGGCAGTAGTAGTAGTAGTCAAAGTGGTATTCGGTTTTGTAACTCGTGTATCGGTACTTCCTTCTAAAGTGAATGTGTTAGAGAATAAATGTTCTTTTCTTGACGACAGACTTTATACTAAAGATAAAAAAAGTATAAAGGAAAAGGCAGCGTGTATCTTTAAACAATAATATTCATCGGTTGTGAGTGCAATGATCAACACCCTATAATACATCGTGTCATCATCCTGCATGCAAATATTTGGTTGGCTATCCTGTTCCATAAAAAGCTGACTTTGTAAATCCCTTCTTGGTGACAGACGAACTGGCTATTCTATTGATGGCGGAAGAGAAAATAAATGTGTCTTGCAACACGTTATTTTTTGTTGTTACTATTTGTGGCACTTAAAATAAACTTCAATTCCGTATCTAAACATCCAGATCGTAAATACCGTCATGGTTTTTATTGCCAATACGTAATATAGGGATGATACGACTCGGACCAAGACATGGGCAACTTAGAATTGATTAGGGCATATTTAGTAAGGCAGGTCTGTGTAGCAAAATGAATCGTGTATTAGTAGTTTGTTAGAAGTAGTTAAACTTTTTTTAAATTTTAATACCTAGAATTTTTTCAATTTACACATGTGTATTAAAATATAACTAACGACTGGATGCTTATTTTCTATTTTAAATGTGGTGATCTGTTTTAACTCAAACAAACACGCTAAATCAGATCTGATGTCATAGGGAATTTTAATGGGTAATAATAAGGGTTTAAAACATGAAAGGTTTTCCTAGAATACCTACGACTTATCACTGTATACTGTGATTTCAACTGGTAATAAAGTGTAGAATCAAAGAAACTGCATAGACATTCCTCCTTCCAGATGTCTATTTACGCATGAAACAGTCCTTGGATTTTGTTTGCTATTGATTTGCCTTGTAAATTAAAAATATAAGCTTTTTATATCCTATTTCAATAAGTAGTAAATTACTTAGCTCCCAGGACCCTCAGGGTACCTTTAACCCATGAGCGGGTTGAAAGCATTAATTATACTGCTAATTTGCTAACTCACTCACAACATATATTTCCAGCCACACCCACAAGTTGTATGCTTTGGTGTAACGCGTTTTATAATTAGGTTATATGATCGTTGCTTATTTTATGTAACTTCCCACAGTAATTATCAGCGTTTAAAAAACACCCCTTGCCCCAAAAAACATGTATATACTCAGGTAATGACTAATATCAAGATAAGCACACATGAAATACTTCAGTTTTACGGATGATAAAATGCAATTATTCAATCATATTCAATTTTAAGTCATCTCTGCAAAGCCTTTTCTACTACGAACAAACAAACCAATGTTTTTAATCTTCTCAAATAATAAACAATTGTTAATAATAAATCCCAAAATAAGCAAAGATTTTTATGATAGTAGCTTTTTCATTCAAAGCAATTTATGCTTTAATTCATACCAACTGGTCTTAATAGGTTAGTTTATACATTAAATATATAAACTACACAATAGTTCACTTGTCTTCCTATAAGGTTTCAGGAAAGCCCTTCAACTCGTGCTTCAACTCGGATTTTGCTACACATATTAATCAAAATCAACACTCCGAATCAAAAAATGTGCATTAAAATATTATGCTCAAATGTGATAAAATATTCAGCTCCTTTTATCAACGAAGATTGATCCTATTATGATTAAATGCATGTTGGACTTGCTGTCTAAAAATTAAACTGAATCCCTTACAAAGAAAATCAATTTACAAAAGTGTCACTTTAAGGAAATTACAAAACATGTGATTTCTCTGTATATACGACAAGGTTATCTTCATTCCTTGATTAGAATTTGATCATGCATATAATACATCTTATTACAAACAAACTCCCCCCTGGTCTCGTCATAATTTTCAGAGCACGTGCATATGCCAAAATCGTACTTTGTTTGTATCTCTAACCCCTACAGATGAAGATTTTAAACGTATTACATTATATTCTCAAACATCCTTCATTGCTTGGCAAATGTAATTTTTTCTTCAGTTTAAAAAAGATCATATCACTTATATTCCAAAAGCGATTTATTTCATGTCTCGTTTCCTTTGGTGACAACTGAATTGCTACATTCTTACCACTTAAGATAAGGTAAAGAGATTTTTTTTTCTTGAAAATAAAATTTATTATAATCTATTTCATTTTCCAGTGTGTGTGTGTGAAGCAAATAAGAAAAGAAGTTCTGTCTTGTGACACAACTCTTCCGTAGAAATATATTAACAACGGGACGAAGAATATATAAGACTTTACGTTCACATCTGTTTGCATTTTTCAGCACCATATTGCATTCCAAATATTCTCGTTAGCTAACTACGTATGGTTGGTATGCAAAAAAGTGGTAAAAGATAGAGGTTCAGGTAGCAAATAAAAAAAATCTCTAACTTGTATAAAGTTAATTATGTAGACTTTTTTAAACTTCAAACTTTAAAACTTAGTTCAAGAGATATCCAATTACTTACAGTTTAATTAAAATTGCTTCTGTGAAAGTCACCGAGCTTTATACTCTTCTGTTTGACAGTTTTCAAAGCCTTTAAGGGTTGAATTAAACTTTTTTTGTCCATTATGTACCTCCGTTTTAAGGTTTTTTTAGTTTTCGTCTTAACTTGTATATACGTTACGTTCTAGACAGTTGGTTAACTGGGAAAAGGAATTGGTTAATTTTGAAATGTAGTGGAGGAGTAAAGTTTTTCATTTGTGAAGTATTTCGTATTAGTAAAAAACTTTGTTCTTGAACTTGTGAAGTTTGGTTTAGCCTCAGAAGTAGTTTTACTGAAAATCTGTGCAATGCAAGACTTTGATTCTCATAAATTTTGAAAACCAAGCTTAAAGGCGTGCAAGTTTATAGACATTATGTGACATTCAATGACAAGTTTAACCTCTAAATTCTTCGTGAATTTAACTTATGACACAGGTTATGTTTCATCCTGATTGTATAGAAGATTTGGTTGCAGAAGTTAAATGAAAATTATTTGTGAATTCCAAGTATGGAGTCATTTAGACTTATTTTTAATGAACTCTGCATGTAGGAAGTGATTTTTAGGTGGAGTAGGTTTTCCTATTTAGTAGGCAGTAATAAAATACAATTAGTGATGAAGATCACCAATCATCATACAACATGTACTATTTAGTATTGCTTTTTAAAAGCCGTTCAATTTTTACTGAAATGATGTTTGTGACTTTTCAAATGTTTGTAACTTTTTAATTACATTTATATGGAGAAAGTATACAATTCAAGTCAACGCTGATGATTGGTATAAAAGTGTATGTAATTAAATTTGCTATAGGAAGGAAATGAGTTTACGGAAAAACCTATATAATTATTGAGTATTTGTGAGCAAACATAAAAGCTCCGTGTGAGTATTCAGCTCAGAACTGTCAACTAGGTTTAAAGCAAATGGACTAGAACAAGTAGAACTTACACGTGTGGCTTGGTATTTTCTGATATAAAAAACAATCATTCTAATAATTTCAACTTTTTATTTTTCATGAAAGAATACTTTTAAGAGTTTATTGATTAGTGGAACAATCTTAGTTAAATTTTAGTAAAGATGGTTTTTGTACACTTAAAAATTACATTTGATTAAGAATACACAGAATATCTCAATAACATATGAGAACGTCAGGTAAACGAATGTAAAACCATGACGGCTTTTTAGTTTAGAATCTATTTGAGCTTCGTTAACAATCTTTTGAGTTAAAAATGTAACTAAATGTTGTAAGTTAACATA
Source organism: Isotoma viridis (assembly GCA_034696425.1). Taxonomy (NCBI): domain Eukaryota; kingdom Metazoa; phylum Arthropoda; class Collembola; order Entomobryomorpha; family Isotomidae; genus Isotoma; species Isotoma viridis. The sequence continues at coordinate 9,207 of JAQGAA010000539.1, forward strand.
AAAACCATAACTCTCTAAGTATTTTCTTTAATTTATTTTCATTTATTTTCATCTAAATAAATAAACTTGTTTAGTTTTAATATTATATTTTAAATGCTGACCTCTTGTGATAAACGGTTGCTGAATAGGACAAAATTTAAAGCATTTAGCATCACGGTACATGTATTAATTTGTGAATAAAGTTTATATACATTTTTTACTTGCTATTTTTAAGAATTTTACCAAGAAAACAATGAAACTGTGCAGTCTTTATGTCAAGTTCTCAAAGGTTAATATTTTGAAGACGAGAGAGGTAAGCATTTATGCAGTAAACACTAAACACTTATGGATTTGCTTTCTCTCGTGTGGTTACACAATATTCCTACAATTTTCCCAGTGTTTTAAAAAAGCGTTATAAAATAAAAAGCAAAGCTATACCACTGCGCTTTTATTTCAGTTCTACTGTGAGAACTTGAAGGGAATAAAAGTTATTACACTTATCAACTCTTTCACTACTCACTTCAAAGCAAAAAAAAATCCAAGCGAACTTTGCTGGCAGCTAGAGCTCAAGGTTATTTAGTGTACTTATCTTAAGGACTGTGGTGGTTTTTAAAGGGTTATTATTGCTATCTTGCAATGATGTTACATAGTTACAGTTGGATTTATTGGTTTCTCTTTGTGTTGCATATTATCATATGAATATTATACTCTCATGTGTTGTTACATGGGTTCTTGTGTGTTGCGGTTTGAAACTAGTGTGATCTGGTCACATACGAAGAAAGAAATAGGTAGCTCATCTCCAACGTAACTTGTTGCAAAAGAGTATGAATGAAAGGCTTTCAAACTAATCCTTTTTAGAGTCGTGCCAAGAACAAAACATTTAGTTCACTTGGTTTTACAGAGGTTTTGTGCTTTTCCATCCATTGGAAAGGATTTCTTTGGTATGAAAAAGTGAAAAAAATGCCGGAACGAAGAGAGATTCCTTTTTCTTTGACACCTCTCTTCTTTTTTTACTTGGAATCCCGAATTCCACTAAAACCTCAAACCATTGAATTGACTATGGTTACCATACTACTTGGAATTAATGATCGCAATGTGATGTAAGGAGTCAAATTAGTTAGCTCGCCAGTAAATGGTAGAAGAGAAGAGCCAAAGATATTTGGTACAATTCAACTAAAAATTATTAATTGTAAGAGACTTTAAAAGATCTCATTCACTTGTTGTGTATATACGAAGTTTATATCTACCCGGAAGGTGTTAGCAATGTCAGCAGTGTCTATAAGTTGAATCTGTCTATGCTTACATTGAAGAATTTAATTTAGTTCTTCATACAAAACTTTGAAATACTCTTGTGATCAACAAAAATAAGCTATTTGGTGCAAACCTGTATTCACTTTATGATTAGCATGACGATTTTGCACTTTAATAGGAAAGACTCAAGTAGCAGCTAATTTTTGTTCCAACATAATCTTACTTCTTGAAAACTGAAATCTTTGTCATTAGCAGATGTAAGCTGTTTTTCTACTTTCACTAATGAGAGACCACAGGAATTAAACTCATTGAACTGCAACTGGGTAAATAAAGATAAACAAATTAACAAGCAATTTAATCCACCAAAACTACACAAGATTAATAAAGTTTACCTCCAATTGAACAATCAGCGAGCTTTTTTCCATCACTCTTTACCAACAGATTATTTAACAAGGATTCCTCCATACAACCTCTTCAATCTAGCGTCTCATGTTCCAGATCCCATTTCTTAAGAATCTTGAGCCTTTTTCGATTTATTGAAAATGAATAAAATAAAGTGCGTGAGTGCGTGCGTGTAAGCATTCTATTGTAGAAAAAGGCCATTTCCTCTCTAAAAGAATAAACTTAAGAAGAATAGAATGAAAAAGGGCCTTGTTCTTTATACTACCGAGAAGTCGAATTGAGTGTTTTACATTATTCTTCTTCTTACACAGTTCCCTATTAAGTTATGTTCCCTTTATATAAAGGGAAGTTCAATGTAATAATGTTCCCATACGCATCCACTTACTAGTACTTCAACCTAGACTAAAGAGATCTTGTAAAAATCATCGAGTCAAAGAGAAGTACAAAGAAAAGGGCTGAAGAAGAGAAATTATTAGAAAGTAAAAATTATATATAGACCGTCTACACGCACTTCTCTTGCAAATAACCTTTGCCTTCTTTTTCTAGTTGAGTTTATTAAATGAGCTTAAGTGTAAGAGCTTCCTATCATTTGTATCTCTACCTTTATTTTTAGAATTTTCATCATGTAAACACGTTTCAACTTAAGCTTTTTTCTTTTTACTAAATTAGGTGAAATGGAAATAATAAGCTTTGGGTCGGGAGAGTTTCGATTATTACCAAAATCCAACATAAATGTTATGAAATGGCTTCTGTCAATGTCAAGCTACAAAGTTATAAAAACAACAGCAGGAGGTTCAGCTTGTGAATTTTTATTCACAAAAAATTTCAAAGGACAACTAGACAAGAAATTATTATTCATTGTATTATTTTTGCAAAGCTTTTAGTGAAAGAAATGAGTTTATGACTTGGAGCATTATAACTCTTTGAGATGTTTGTACATATGGAAATATGAAATACTGTGTAGAATATACTGTGGGTCCTGTAAATGTTATGAATTGATGTGAGATATAGAGACTTGAGGGCTTGATGAAATTCAGGTATTTAGCTCAAGTCACCACCACCTTTTGTTTCACACATACTTCCACGTGGCAGAATGTAGGTAAGGCCTACTTTCTCCTTACACCCTGGCACAACAGGTCACAAAAGTCCATTTGTGTGTGGAACTCTTATTATAAACTCTTCGGTTAGGATTTAACCAGTAGGGAAAACATAATGGACCACAAATACTTGGATCAATCTTCTTTACTTGTTTGAGTCGGATGAGAGAATTCATAATCACAATGATTATGATGATGATGGAATATAGAGTTGGAGGAATTTGATGCACGCAGATGATTTGCGTTTTGATGCTTTTGTACGTTTCGTAGTAAAAGATTCTTCTCCTGTGGAAATCTGAAATTGAAGCCGCACTGTTAATAATAATAATGATTATGGGAAAGAAAAAACATTCACTTAAAATATGCTTTGTAAATCCCTTGTCATAACTTCCATAATGGTGTATTGAAATTTTGGATTAGAATGGAAAAGCAAACTTGACATCCGTAGTTGAGTTCAGATATATAAAGTACCACGGTTTCGATTTCCATCTTAACCTAATTTTTTCGGGGATGGATTACATTTGAATATCATTTTGATCCCTTTTGTACAATATGTTAGGAATTTGAAAAGAAATTTTACAAAATGGAGTTCCAGAAACGCTTAATAAAAATGAGTAGAATGGGTTTAGTACATAGAATTTACCCAGAGTGGAAAATCTCTTGAGTCCTTCATTCAGTATATGCCGTATACTAAAACTTGTATTATTCATTCAAGCAGTCTCAAAATCTCATTTGCATGAGCCTTTTTATGTAAGTAGTGTAATAAGCACTGATGATAGTTAATACTGCTTGGTTACACTGTTGCGTGCAATTTCAACTTTTAGCAACAAAGCTGTCATGTCAAATCAGCGTCTTATATAAAAGAGTAAGCAAACAGCAGTAGCACTAACATGAGCAGATGACTCTTTGACTGACAGGGAAAATTAGCCCGTGAAGAAATGAAACCTATACACACTGACATTGCATGAATGAATGCCGACAAACGATGATGAGTTTTTTTTATAATAAATTTTTCAGAGCTTGCTGCTCCTTCATATTTATATTTCCTCGTAAATAAATGTTTTTTATGTCAACATGAATTGACTGGTGAGATGAGTTGCGTTTGTCCTTCGTATACGCATCAAGTGTTACGCAATGACACACATTTTTTATTTATTTTTTTAATACCAAAAAAAGACAGGAACATCAGTTTTATCTTGGCTTACTTTCACTTTTTTAATATGTAGACAAAAAAATTGGAAGTCTTGCAGAATAAAAGAATAACAAATAATATTGTGTCTGTTGCAGGAATATTTCATATGAGGTTTTAGTCTCTATTCTAAGAATTGTGTAACTTTTAAAAATTTTACAAATTATAAAGACTTAATATATATCTAGTCCTAGTCTTACCTTTCGTGTAATACATGTATAAATACTAAACAGAGAATTTAGAACAAAGTGACTTATGATAAAGAGTAAACTTGTATTCGGAAGTGCTAGGCTGATGGATACGAAATTAATTACTGAGCTAATCTTTTTATTATTCTCGCCTGAAACTATTTAATATTTAAATTAACTCAATTCTAACACCATTTTATTTGCATATCAAATAAGAATTAGTTATAAAAATAGTTGACTTACTCAAACAGCAAAAATGTTATTAAAATTATAACCTATGACCGTTTTCAAGATTTTCAAAAAAAACACTTTACAACCTTCCCAAGGCGAAGAGAACATATTGCCTGAAAGACTAAAATAGACTAAATTTCCTGTAACACATCTTTTCAAGTATAATATAGTTTCAGTTGCAAATTTGAAAGTACGTGTGGCACCCGGTATGGTATGGCGTCACAGAGATAATTTCACGCTTGAACAGCAAATGTTATTTTATTTTTATTGCGATCATTCTAAAAACAATATTTCATTATTTACTTCAAGGCACAAGAATAATTTTATGCATGGTATTTATTTACGACCATTTGCCTAAATCCTCAACCCAACAAAGAGACAGGAACCGATGAGAGAAATCTGTTTAAGACGTTTAACATATTGTTAGACTAAATGGGGGTCGTCCTAGATCCTTTGGTAGTAGTCATCTCTTGTCACTTAGGTGTGTTTTTGCGTGTGTGTTTAAGTCCGATACCAAAGGATATTGTTTTCTCTCTCCTTAGGATCACTTTAAAGAGGTGGAGGAAACTAATAATAATAATAATAATAAAATAATAATAATATAGCTTTCGTCTAATGGGGGGCTGACGTGACCTGTGACCCGAAACTGTTGGACGTTTCACACCCATTCTCTTTCTCTTTGTTGTTATTATAGTCTCCATATTGATTGGGTTTTGTGAGTTTGGGTATCTGTTCAATTATATTATTATTAGATTTTAGGTACATCTTTGTCTTCTTGGCAGACCAGTTGCTCTTTTGTCTCATCGTAAATAAAAAGTACTTATAAAATCTTTTGTTCTTTACGCACTTATTACAATCCTGGGTAATTTATATAGGAAACAACATAAAGTTGTTTTCTATTAGGGACGGACAAAGGTATTTAGCTCATATTATCATTCCTTTTGTTTTCCACCCTTTGTGAGAAGTATTAAGTGTGTTAAGAAAATAATGAAATAATGTTCATCTGACTTATGAAAATAAAAATCTATCATGGTTCCAATATCATACAATCCGACAGACATGATGACGTTGACTTTAATTGCTTCAAAGTTAAATTGAATAGTAAAAGCTTTACTCCTGTCTTAAAGATAAACTGTATAAGACTTATCAGTATCAGCGATTAATGAAACATAACAAAATAAGAGTAAAGGCCAAAAGTTATTAGTTTGAAATAAATTGGAGACAGAAAATATAAATTACTTCCTTCACACTTGGAACGCACTTAAAGCTAAATCTCGCCAAACTGAAATCTGTATCCTTTCCTCTCTATTTGTTAACTTTAGGGAGAACCACAACAATCTCAAGTAGCAAGATCCCTGGTGAAATCAATGTTTTCTAATTTGTATTAATTTGACTCACCATGAAATTGGATTAATGTGAGATAATTCTTCTAAATTGAAAGTTTGTCTACCGAAGGGAAAGTTTTGGTGTAAAGCCTCAAGGGGTTTGTAACGAATGAAACTCTACCTAGTTTTTGGCTACGACGAGTAATTCGGTTGTTTTTGTATGAAAAGATTTATGCTAGCACTTCTCCTTTCATTTCATCTGTGGCTTGAGAGTCTTCATCCGTGCTCTAGTTGTTTCACTTTTCAAAGAAAGTGGCAAACTAATAATTGGAGACCAAAAGTGGTAATTATTACATTACGCATATTATATTTCCTTTTTCTTACTTCCTTGCAAAATGAACAATAAAATAATGACGGAAAATTTCAAATTATTAGCAAACATTTTAATTTATACAATTTCTCCTTATTATATCATCTTGAGTCAAATCTAATTTAACGAAATGAATCTTCTTTGGATTAATTTTGCTTACGTACAGTGGAAAAGCTTATTTGTAAGAGTATATTAGGAAATTGAAAATACGGAACTTTGCATTGATTCTCGAAATTGATCGATTAATGAAAATTACGCATCAGCTTAGACTCTGTCTAGTATTTGATTAATTCTAGACATCTAGGTTGATAGTTACTAGAAAACGTACACACATTGTTTAGCATGTGACTTGAAAATAACTTGCAATGAGATTCTGTTTTGTTTATGTTTAGCTTTTGTCTGCAAGTGTTTTGCAATAAGACAATTATCATCATCAGTTGTCGTTCGCAGTGCATGTCATCTTGTTTCCTAAGATGATAATCAGTTTCATAATATTTTGATTTATCGCTTGCAGCGTAGTTTCCTTACTACATAAGACTTAATTAAAGTTGTAAGAAACAATTTTGATGACATGACCAACCCAGTTGTACTTGAGATCAAAACATTGTCTTGGAGCTTTTGCCTATTAGAAGGACAAAACAGTCAACATTCTCTTTTGATTATTGTACTGTAAACTGTCCCTTTTAAATTGTTTATTAATTCCTCTAGAAGTCAAGATTAATTATTGTCAGGATTAAGTCTCAAAATTCCCTAATTCCTAATGATAAACAGCTACTACACTACTACAATTTGCGTTTTGGGAGAACCAAGCTGTCAATGATTGTCATACCTTAATACTTCAGTCATTGAAGAGATCATAAATGGAATAACTAACATCATTAGTCATTCCACATAAAAAAACAAACGCTGTAAGCAATTTCCTTGCACATCACTGGTCTAGAAAAAAGTTAATAAATAATCATAATTTCATGATAATAATAAATCATAAAAATGCAAATCAGCTAAACTACATTTAATTTTTGAGTGGGAAGAGTGCTTAATAGTCAACTTACTGACTTAGTGACTTAATGTTTAATACAAGTAAAATCCAGATTTATGCATGTTTTCTTACTAAATTCGAAAGTAAAGTAGCTTTTCTGCTTAATAATTTTTTTTAACACCATTGCATGGAAATTGCTTTATTTGTAAAAATAGCTTGAGCATAAACTGTTTTATTTTGCAAACTTTGTGAAGAAAACATGAAACGCTTTAGCATTTAGGAGAGATGTTGACTTTTTTATTTAAAAAAAATACTCTAGAATTTCAAGGCGAAGGTCTTGGTGGTGTCTTCTTCTAAAGGTTATAATAAAATGTAGTGAAGAGTGCAGTAATGACAGATTCGAACCAAACTTGCGTAACGAAAAGAAAAGTAATCATTTATGACCTTGCTTCATGTAAATTTTAGTTCGAAAGAATGGATTTCTACGCTGGATCTATGGGTGGCTACCGGTGTCAGTCCAAAATACATTTGGTTTATAAGTTAAAAAAAGTTTCTTTAATAGAAATTCCATCCGCCCTTAGCAACTATTCATCTGTTTGGGTGAAAGATTTACTGGGAGAAAAATGAGAATAAACAGGTTTAGTTAGTGAGAAAAGGATATAGCAGATAGAGGATACATACTGAAAACTAAAAGGGTGGCACCCAATCCCCTTTGACGTCTGTAAAGAAGCTTTACAAAGACTAATGGGTTGACCATGTAATTCGAAACTGACTAAATAAAGTAAGTCTTTTCTTACAATTTTGACAAATCATGAGCTTCCTACTGTTCAAGATATTCATCACTTTGATGGGTGTTGTTTTATCATGTGGGCGGTCGTCACACTGATCTCTAGAGAAAGCCATAAATTGATCTTTCCTTTTGAGATCATTTATAGCCTTTGTAAATTTCACTTTAAAATTAATTTTTATTCCTATTCTCAGACCTGTCTCTTTCCTATCCTTTGATAATCATAATCCTTAAATTATGTTCTATTAAAAAGGTTAGATTTTCCAATATTTAAAAAAAACATAAAGCAAAAGCAAGCAAGTTTGATCCTTAAATTACAGTTCTCATATGTCTACAGAAGTATTTCGTTTCACTTTTTTAATTGAGAGTAATTTCATGTGACTAAATTTAATGAAAAGAAAATAAATTTTACATTTTAAAGGCTGTGGAACTCAAACTTAAGTAAGCCTGGTAGTTTCTGTATGCAAATTAGAATTAATAAATAATTAATTATTTTCTTAACCTGTAGATTCACAATTAACTCTAATCAATACAAGATAATTCATTTCAGCAAAACATTGTTTTGACAAATCAGATAAACATTTACAAAGTTGTTGATCGTTTACTTAATTGACTATTTGGTAGTTTAAACATTGTCATGTGTTTAAATGTTAAATTATTTAGTTATTTCCATATTAAATTGTTTTTTTATAACAAATGTTTTATGATGGATTTATGATTAGTTAAAATATTCATTAGAATTTGAAGGTAAAAATTTAAATTTTTTAATTAAAAGTTGTGGTAAGGATTAATTAACCCTCAGAATAATTCCCCACCCTTTTAAGAGGTTAAAACATTAACTTCCAGACGTAATTTCAAAAAGGTACACACGGTATGCATTCTTTATATTGAATTACCTTTGCCATTCAAGTGTCCACCTACACACAAGGATACACATTCTTTTATTTACACAACGTTTAGCAATCTCATTACGAGTCACTTCACCAATTATAACTTACAAATCGGTACTTTCCTTCATACCGTGTAGAAATTCCTTTAAAGATTCAGTCTCCTTGCATAACGCATTAAAAATTAAGTTTTTTTGCACGAGGTACTTAAATGTTCAATTTAACTAAAAAAGAAGAAGAAAAACAACTTTTACCTTAATTTCATACACTCTACTTAATAATTCGCCATCAAATGAAGTAAAAAAATCTTGCTAAAGAAAGTTTCCCTTGCTGCAAGCATGAGAGAACTGCATGATTTCATTAATTACATACAAGTTCTGGGAAAAGTAAGCAGAACCCTTATGAAAACATTTGTAATCACAAAGTAATTATCTGCTTTGTCGATTTCAACTACTCTTTTGCAAATAGAAAGTTGTGACATGTTGTGTGGGTGGATCGGTGGATGTATCCAGTTAAAGCTTCTCCACGCTGAATAATTTAATTAAAGAATAAAATTTCTTTTCGAACAATTTCAACATTGTAGCCATTCAAGTAGGAATAAAAAGTTTATCAAAGCAAAAATATTAACAAGCTAGTTAAAAGTATTCATTCATGTACAAAAAATAGGCAAGAAAATTCCAAGCTTTAACAAATTATTTTTCTTTCTTCTGAAATCCTACAAATGATGATTTTTATATGATTTTTAAAAAAAACTTAAAAGGAATCCGTTCGGGATCAATCTTTTGTGTTTCTACAGTTCTTTTAAACCGTGTATTAAATACAACAAGCAGCTTCTGGTATGATTTCATCTTTTTATTATCCTTAACAAAACATCCTAATCCTAGTTACAAGTCTACCCACTCTCTTAAAAATACAACAACTCACTTCTTCTCTCATCTCATGTTGAGTATATTTAGTTAAATGTAATCATGCATGTATTTATATATTATGTATTATGTGTAGTTAAAACTTTAAAAAGTTTGTAAAGGCTTCCGCACACTTTTGCACTTGAGTATGATGTGAATGCAAGGAATGGAAAGGGATACGAAAAGGAAAGAGTTGACATTTACAAAATATTTCTTTAAATAGTTGATTAACGAGCTTCGGGCGAGTATAACCATTTGGGTTATCCTTTCTGAGAAAACAACAAGCCTTGTCTATAAATCATTCGTCACTTTGTTTTTTATTAAAACTTCTCATCCTTCCTTTCTCGTCTATTTCTATGTCTTATTTATTATTATTGTTATTATTATTTGTTTATACCTAAGAATTGTTTTATTTTGTTTTTGTTTATATGCATATTAATTTTTAGATATGATTCTTATCATCCATACTGGTCACACTGATACAAGACAAGGGTAACAAGATCTTTATAAATTTTTACAATAGAATTCTTATATGCAATTTTTTGTAGAGGTTTTAGGATAATTTTTTGTCTAAAAATATTATTTACAAGCCTGACTTAGACAATGAGTCATTCTGTCTGACAGTGACAATGTCTTTTGAAAGAGGGTATAATTATTTACATTTCCAACTTGGCAATCGCCTTTGTTCATGCTTAGATTCGTGGAAGTTCAGAAGTAGAATACTTTGAAAAAAATGAATCCGGTGGATGTATTTGCTTTTACTTATCCGATTTTTCTGCATTAGTAAAGATCTTTCAGATGAAAAATTAACGTTTGGATTCAACAGCCTTTAGTATATATTAGTTAATACTTTATAAGCTTCAAGCTGGTTTTTTATGTTATTTGTTTCTGGCCTCATTATACTTTAAATAATATATTACTATTTGGCTGGGTGTATGATAGTTTGAATATAAAACAAGGTTTTTTGTGCAATAATACGCAAATTACTTGTTTTTTTTATGTGTGTTCCATAATAAAGTTCTTTGTAATATAAAATGAGATAAAAAATGTAAGATTTTATTTTTTAGTTTATCTTCGTTTATAAGATGACCTTGTATTGGAAGTGCATAAACTTGTAATGCTTATACAGCTTCGAATTGAAGTTATTACCCATTAGCCACCCCCGTGAACACGTGCTTGGATTTAAAAGCTGAAAATGAAAAGAAAGAAAATAGACTATTACAGGATTAAGAGATTGTCTTAAATCTTAAGTAAATATAAATACTAAAGTAGGTAGGGTGGATTTTTGGCTATACAGAAATTATATGGGTTTCAACCTAAATCTTTCCAAAAGTTTTGAATGTTGATAAAAAAAAGGACAAAGTAGCATAGGAAAGAATAAAGAGAAGACAAAAACAAAAGTGTCAACGATGGTGACAGGGTTCGAATACAAGAATGTAAAAGCTAAATTTCAAATATTCTCCTGAGTCTACACAAGGGGCTCGCAATATTCAGTTCAGAGGTGCCTGACTCTGAGTTGTGTTTCAGTTAGTTTTGATAGAGCTGACATTTTCTCAAAGAGAACAGCTTGTTGGTGGTAACATGATGATTAATCTTAGAAGCCCACGAGTGACAGGTTAACCGGAAAGTGTTCGAATTGAGTGCATAACTACGTGATAGATGAGATGATACAAATAATATAAGCATTGGGTAGCAAATAGTACCAATGGTCCTCAAATATACTTATTTGCTTATGCATTTAATGATATTTACCAAGAATGTATTGCAATGAATTTTAAAAACAACGTAAGTAATGTATTTAATATGTTATGTTTACAGGCAAATTAGTTCCTTTCGCGGAGCTGTCAGTGGCCCATGCATCAGTTCTTACAATCCTTGCGATCAGTTTGGAAAGATATATTGCAATCTGTCGACCCCTACGTGCCAACTATACTTGCACGAAACACCGGGCTATTGGTCTTTGCATAGCCATTTGGATCATTGGGTTCATCGCTACAAGGTATTTGACATAAATGATATGAATAACGTTCGAGACTGTATTAGCTTTTTGCTTTTTTAAAGAATTGTTCACAAATAATGCAATGCAACTGGTTAGATAAATAGATTACCTTTTTTTAAATGTCTTGCCAATTTCAAATTTTGCACGTTAGTGCAAACAACTTTCTCTACTAGTCGTTTGGTTTGGCCTAAAAGAGACATTTGACATCTCTTGAGCAACTCCTAATATTCAAAACTAAACCCAGTCTAGTTTAGTGTTTATGAAATATCTTTAAACTAAAATGAAAGTTAAAAATTGCTAAAATAACCAATAAACGTAATTGTTCTTTCAGCCCAATGCTGGCAATCGCCCAGCACAAGAAACTTCGCTATTATGACAGATCCATACATAATGCTTGTCTCACTCAAGCACACAATTTCTGGTCAACATTCTATTTCCTTTCAACCATCACAATTTTCTTCTTTCTCCCATTGTTTGCATTGATTGGATTGTACTGGGTCATCGCAAAGAATCTCATGTCGGATCCATCAGGAGCAGGACGATGTTGTCCAGATCATCCAACGATGAGAGCTCGACGACAGGTAACTTTTCATTCATAAAACCTTTCTATCGATTTACATTACTTAATACTGATATCAATACGAGACGACTAGCCCATAAAATGTTTATCAATGAGGTAACATTCAGACTTAATCCCA
>JAQGAA010000540.1:0-21491 GCA_034696425.1 Isotoma viridis
CCTGTGATTGTCTTGAACACTAGGGTTGTAACCTTGTACACATGTTGTGATGAGAAATGAGGGCTGATTGTGATAGATGTGATTCCTTTTGCCTTTCCTGCTGATGAGGATGCTAGTCCAGAAACATCTATTGCATTGTAACTTCGTTTGAGACCGAGTTGCTTGACCAACGCTTCGGTGACGAAACTTGTTGTTGAGCCTCCATCCATGAGGACTCGAGCACGATGCTGATGACCGTTGTGGTCCATGACATTGACTACTGCTGTAGCGAGCATTGTTTGATACATCCTTGTATCTTCCATTGTTTCAGGAATGTGAAGAGCAACAGGCAGACCCAACTTACTTTAAGCCAAGTAATGTTGACATCTTGATAGGAGGAGATGTGTTCTGGAATCTCCTCATGGATGGAAGAAAGACAGGTCCGGAGTGTGCACCAGTAGGAATTAGATCCACATTGGGGTGGCTAGTCGCTGGAAAACTCGACGCTGTTTCTTCTCAAGTTCGTGCTCATCACTCAGTAAGTAACGAAGATTTGGATCTCCGTCTACAGCAATTTTGGGAACTCGAAGCAGTTCCTTCAGTTCGTGCTCTTACAGCAGAAGAGCAGGCTTGCGAAACACATTTCGAAGCCACACACAGGATGGATGAGACAGGAAAGTTCATTGTGCAGATTCCTTTCAAGTCTCCACAGCCAGCCCTTGGGTCCTCCCGTGACATCGCTATCCGTCGGCTCAGATCTATTGAGAGAAGGTTAGCAGCAAATCCAGATTACAGTAAGCAATATTATTCATTCATGAAAGAATATTTGGAATTGGGTCACATTGTCCCAATCCCAGCAGAACAAGTTCCACGACCCTTGAACCCAACGTGTTATATCCCACACCAATTGTCGCTTAAGGAGACATCAACAACAACAAAATTCAGGGTTGTGTTTGATGCCTCAGCGAAGACGGCGAATGGTACCTCCCTAAATGACACAATCATGGTCGGACCGACCATTCAAGACAACCTACTGAGTATTTTGATGAGGTTTCGAGTACCCGTAATTGTGTTCACTGCCGACATAGAGAAGATGTACCGGCAGATCGATGTGGATTCTAGTGAAACAGACTACCAGCGAATTGTGTGGAGAGACAACCCAAAGGATCCTATTGTGGATTATCGTTTTGTCACCGTGACTTATGGCACAGCATGTGCACCTTATCTGGCAACCAGAGTGCTAAAGCAGTTAGCAATCAATAATCAGGAATCATCACCGATTGCATCCAGAATCTTGCAGGAAGACACCTACATGGATGATATCATGTCAGGCGCAGCAACAGAGGAGGAGGCTTTAATTGCTCAGTCGCAGCTATTACAAGTGACAAGCAAAGGTCAGAGGAATCTTCGGAAATGTGCTTCAAACAGCCAACGAGTTCTCGATGCTCTGCCGCAGGAGCTCAGAGAAACCAAGGATCTCATGTCAATGGATGTGGATGAAACCATTAAGACTACACTGACTAGACTGGGACTACAGTGGAGTCCAAGTCAAGATACTTATCAATTCATAGTAACCCTTCATCCAGTATCAGCTACAGTTTGCCTTAGCAAATAGAAACTCCTCTCCGAATTCGCCAAGATCTTCGAGCCGTTCGGATGGTTAGCTCCTATAACCATACGGGCTAAGATTACATTTCAACAGCTTTGGGAGCTTGAAATAGGATGGGATCAGCAGCTTCCATCATCAGTACAGCAAGAGTGGTTTGTGTTTAGAGGTAACTTACCATTAATTGAACAATTAAGGATTAACAGATGTGTTATGCCAGGTAGTGGACCATGTCATATGGACCTGATTGGTTTTTGCGATGCTTCTGAGAAAGCATATTCAGCGTGTGTTTATGTGCGATGGCAGCAGCCCGATCGTGACCCAGTTATCTCTCTTTTCGCTGCGAAGACCAGGGTGGCTCCAGCAAAGAAGATATCTCTCCCCAGAATGGAACTTTGCGGTGCAGTGTTAGTTTCACAGTTGTTGGATTTAGTAAAGAAATCCGTCAAGGTGCAATTTGACAGTGTGACAGCGTGGACAGACTCAACTGTCGTTCTGGCTTGGATACAGGCACACCCTTCGCGCTGGAAGACCTTTGTAGCTAATAGAGTTACAGAAATCCAGCAGCGACTTCCGTCCAAGTTTTGGGGACATGTGAGCGGTGTGGACAACCCAGCGGATTGTGCCTCTCGTGGCATCGATCCTTCAGATCTTGTCAATCATCATTTATGGTGGCAAGGACCTACATGGCTTAGGAATGGAATTCCTGAAGTGACCGTGCAGCCTTCTTTGGAATCAATGCAAGCAGCAAGCATAGAAGAAAGGCAAGTGGTTTTAGTGCATCAAGCAATCGTAAGTTCTGAAGATTCCCTATTATACAAGTACTCATGTTTGAACAAGCTTAAACGGGTGACAGCAATGATAATACGATTCATATCAAACTATAAATTAAAAGTTCAAATGATGAAAGATAGTTCGTGCAGTGTCAAGCCAAAACGTGGACCGTTGACTCCTGATGAACTAGACTCGGCATTAAAAGTGTGGATACGGATTGCACAAGCAGAAGTCTTTCATTCCGAAATCCATTGTCTTCAACAGAAGAAGCAACTACCTAGCAAAAGCAAGTTACTCTCTCTCAACCCATTCTTGGATTCAGAAGGGCTTCTTCGAGTTGGTGGTCGTCTCCGACATGCCCCTGTGTCCCCAGATCAGAAGAATCCTCTTCTCCTACCAAGACATCACAGACTGACTGAATTGATAATCATGAAAACTCATATTTTGCATTTCCATGCGGGACCTCAACTGATGTTATCAATCATATCCAGACGCTTCTGGATTCTTTCAGCTCGTGACGCTATTCGATATAGAATCAAGAAATGTGTGATGTGCACTCGTCATAGTACCATCACAATGCAACAGCAAATGGGTGATTTACCATCACCACGTGTAACTCCAGCTCGAGCCTTTCTTAAGTGCGGTGTCGACTACGCTGGACCATTTACTCTTCGTGCAGTGCCAAGTAGAAGCAAGGTTACATTCAAGGCGTACCTTGCAGTCTTCGTGTGTTTTACGACTCGAGCTATCCATCTCGAGGTCGTAAGTTCATTATGTACTAATTCATTCCTTGCTGCTTTAAAACGTTTCGTTTCCAGGCGCGGTAAGCCGTCCGACATCTACAGCGATTGCGGTACCAACTTTGTGGGTGCAAATCGAGAGATGAAGGAGGTTCTAGCGCATTTGCAAACTACAAACCACAACGAACAAGTTGCCCATAACTTGTCCAGTGATGGGATTCACTGGCACTTCAACCCTCCAGGAGCTCCTCATTTTGGCGGACTGTGGGAGGCCGGAGTCAAGTCGGTTAAGTACCACTTGTATCGTGTCTTAGGAACTACCAGATTAACCTTCGAAGAACTTTCTACAGCAATGTGTCAAGTGGAGGCTTGCCTAAACTCAAGACCCCTAACCCCAATCTCAACGGACCCAAGCGACCTTGCTGCCCTTACTCCAGGACATTTCCTGATCGGAGACTCATTGACAGCCCTTCCTGAGCGCAATCTTATCTCCGAGAAGACGAATCGATTGACCAGGTGGCAATTGATCCAGCAGCTTTATCAGCATTTCTGGCAGAGATGGTCTTCAGAATTCATCTCCAGACTTCAGCAACGACCAAAATGGCTTCATCATCGAACTGACTTGCAGATTGGTGATATGGTGCTCATCAAAGACGAACTTTTACCTCCGATGAAGTGGAAGTTAGGAAGAGTTATACAGACTCATCCCGGACCTGATGGTATCGTGCGTGTAAGAACAGTGAAAACAGCGACAGGTGAATTGAAACGTCCAATTACCAAATTGTGTCTTTTACCTATAGACCCTTCAGTGAAAGTTGATAGTGACAGTGCTTTAGAACTTATTTAGTGATTAATATAATTAATTTATGTATTTCATGCTCGTAAGCGTACACTAATTTTATTCATTCAATTGTAATTCTTTATTTATGTCATATCCGGTTCAAATTTTAGTTTATGTGTTGAAATATTATTTCAAGGGCCCCGGAATGTTCAGTACCAATGTACTATTATAAGTCATAATCTTATTCAATGTGTAGATCTTTGAGTTGTGTCGACCTCAGCTAGTTTTAGCCATGCAATGTAAATTAGCATTCAAGAATTCTTGTGTTGTGACAGTATTTTACTCTTGTGTCTCGGTACCAGTTTGTACCAATCTCTACTTTTGTGTGTGTAATTTATATCTATTTTTACCTTAACTTTTTATGTTCAATGACCTCTATAAATAGAAGTGCATTCTCTTTATTCAACAGCAGTCTAGTCTCAACAACTGTTCACTTAGGGTCTTTCTCTTTTCTTTGCAATTTTGACAATCACCTATTTGGAGCATCAGCTCATTTCTTTGTCTTATTTTAAGTATCATTTCATTGTAGTATTTTGCCTTATTTGACCAATTAAAACCCTAAACTTAGACTGTATCTTTTTGCCTCAGGTCTCTGCTTATTGACGCTTATTTTACCATCTGGCATAGTGACACTCACCCTTGACACGCACAATTACTAACCATTAGCCACTGTTGCGTTGCTGTAGAAAGAACGGTAGGTTAAATATTCGGTTTTCAGAGAACATTTATCACATTTGCTGCTACTTCATTACTTTACAAAAATATTTATTGCTATTCTTAAACAATTCATATTAAAAATACTGGAGACGAACGCAAAAGAGCACTATAAATAGAAAGTACTTTTTGAGGTAATACATATATTATGCTCTTTTAGGAATATTATAAGCTTTTACATCCTTGTTTATTTTTATGTACTTATCAATTTATATATGTATGCAACGTAAGAGATGATCAAATACAATGAAAACAAATAAAAGAGCTTGATTAAAATTAAAAGGGGAAAATTGGGTACTAATGAAATGGCTATTGTGTTTATTCATGACAAAATAATAATAAACATAATACTGAAAGAGAAAGGCGAACAAAGAGTGCGTAAAATTACTCCTTTTTATGCATTATAACGAGTGTTTTGGTTATAGCATACTGGTGTATTACTAGTTTTATCCATCCATTTCTACCCACGAAGACCAGTCATAAACTGTATGGCTTTTTGTTTCAATCATAATGCGCTAAAACAAAACAATTATGTAAATGATTTATTGCCAGATATACATTTATCTGGTAGTTAGTACCAGAATGCCTCCAAACACCGTGAATGATTAAAAACAGCAAAAATTATAAAAGATTAATGAAAAGGAAGGTGAAACCATAAAAACCATGGACTGAAATGATATTTCTTTCAATCGGTTAAGTTTTTCATTTTAAATTTTTAATTCGATCAGTGGGAAATAAAACTACATTTCCACGTATTTAATACATTGGGTTCCGTATTTTTATGAGACTTTTCTGGGCTTTTAATCATAATGCGCTAAAACAAAACAATTATGTAAATGATTTATTGCCAGATATACATTTATCTGGTAGTTAGTACCAGAATGCCTCCAAACACCGTGAATGATTAAAAACAGCAAAAATTATAAAAGATTAATGAAAAGGAAGGTGAAACCATAAAAACCATGGACTGAAATGATATTTCTTTCAATCGGTTAAGTTTTTCATTTTAAATTTTTAATTCGATCAGTGGGAAATAAAACTACATTTCCACGTATTTAATACATTGGGTTCCGTATTTTTATGAGACTTTTCTGGGCTTTTAAAGAATGAAGAAAAAAAAAGATTTTACAGCCATACCGAATCAATTACTGTCATGAATTTTTATAGTATTTACCTAGTTACAAGTAGAACCTCTCGTGAAATCTTATATTTTTGTTATATAATGTTTATATATTGGTTTTGTCAAAGCTTTTGTATAATTTATTTATGTACCTTACGTTTGTTTTTATTACGATTTAGTTCCTGCATGGTGAAAAATTATAATTAGAAACCAGTAAATATAAAACAATACCAAAGACAAGCTCCACTGACACACTTAGTTAATTTTAGGAGCAGATTATGAAACCCCAAATGCAATTGTAATCATGAAAATTCCAACTAGAATGGATCAGTATTGGTTGAGTAATTACATCATTTTGAGCAAAGTCTATTTGTTGAGAACACCTGCTGCATTGCAAGTTTTGGAATCATGTACGTAGCATTGTATTAAACAGAGTTAATGCTACGATGTTTAATGCCACCATTTATTGCTATCAATAATAATAACAAATTAATAAATTGATTCCAATGATTTTTATAGAGTACTTTCCGTTTCAAGAGAGAACACAAAAAGACTGTCTGAATAAAGCTTCTGAGATTTTTAGACAAATATTTTGATGGCTAATATTTGATATTTGTATACTTCTTACTGTTTCCTAATAAACTCTTGTGTGTATCTACTGATTGATATGAATGACGAAGTTCAAAAAATAACCTTATGTATTTAGGCCACACAAATCTATATAATTAAGTTATAAAAAGAAGCAGTATGTTTTGTCTAGAATCTGGGCTAAGGTGCATTATGGAACAAGTACTAATGAGGAATGGGTACATTGTAAGTAAAGAGTTGTTAGTTGATAGAATATTCATGAGTCTGTGAGTAGCCTTATTATTATGCATCACATTCTGATTTTTCTCATCCTATACAAAGATTTAAGTATAAAACAAGATAGTTTTTCATATTATGGGGAGCAAGACATGGACATTTTTGGTTAAAAGGACATTTTTTAGCATACTGTTAGATGTACTGGAACAACTGAAACTAGAGAAGGGCCTTTGCTGTACAATTTATACAACTGTGCAGATTCCAATCCCAAGAGACTTACAAGAAGTTTTGCGAATTCAGTCAAAATGCCATCATGCCAGGGCAAAACATCACATGAAAATAAATAGCTCGCAGTCCATATACCTTTCAAATCAGGTAGGAAATCCTTGTATCGAAAGAAATAGTAAGAGTACCGTATTTATTGCCTTTCTAATGTTTAGTACACATTGCTCTAGAAGAGATTTCTATCATCCTATCACAGTTCCGTTTGTTAGATTGGCTTGTTAGTTTATACAGAAAAGAGGAATTGATAGACAAATATTAGATGAAGAAGCTAACCATCCCTTGTGAGCATAGGTAATCGGCAATCGGAAACAACTTCCCTAGATATTTCATCCAAGGGCGTTACATTCCATAGCTATTAACGCTGAGGGCTAAAGAATAGGGATATAAGGTCATACATAGTTCTAGTTTTATAACAATCAGGCTACAGAAGTCGGGGATGAAATGTCCGAGAATCTGTAGTACACGTACCTGATTTCAACGGCATATGACTATGCACTGCGAGCTATTTGTAGCTCTATTTATTTCCAACTGATGTTTTTTTACATAATAATAATGTCGTCCTCATGGCTCGTACCATGAGGATAAGAGTTGATAAGAAAGTGGCAAAATAAGCTGGAATTGTAAATTCATGGCCAGCCTAGACCTTTTTTGTATACGATATACATATTAAGTAGCTTTATGTGCATGTAAGTGCACAAAGTATCATGTTGTAATATAATGCTACTTAAACAGACTTGACTATGAACTTTCTAATAAATAAGGCAACAGCACTAGAAAAACTTGTAAGTTTAGTACATTTATATTGTATTGAAACAAATACCCTCATATCCTATAATCATACATATGCTTTTCCTTTGTCTCTTAGAAATGTACTCATTGTTACAACAGACTTTCATCTGCTTACTACTGGTAGTAAAACTACTACCACTCCTGGTACTTGATGTAGGAAAGCAAAGGATCGTGGTAACTGAATGAGTAATAATATGGCAAGAAAATAAAAGTACAAACGGGTGTATTCCTTTCATACAAATATATTTTAGATACAAATGAAAAAAGTAAGGAATGAGATGGCAAGAGAAAACAACTACTGAGTTGAAGTTTTCTCCAGTGGTACATTTATGCCCTTGTGAGCAGAAGCCTGTTGCACATTCGCACTGAGCAGCATTGAATACAGAAAGGATAAAAAAGACCAAGAAGACAGATAGATAAAGTAGACCCACCATGCACCATAGCCCCAGCACAACTTTTAATACCAAAGTAAGTGTGGTTCATTGTAGTATTAGTATTATTGTAGCATGTCTTTTACTATTCCACTAGTGTAGCAGCAGATCAGGTTCAGAGGCAGTAGAAACCATCAGATCCGTATATACACTTCGTACAATAAGCTTCTCTCTACTTCTTCTATGAGCTGAACCAGAAAACTAACGTTTGATACCTTCTTCCGTTTTATACTTCGGTCGCATATAATATAGTATCGTTGGGGTGGGGACACAAAAGCAAGGAAAGATACGAGATGCACACAAACCAAGCCTTTGCTTTCCCTTTGCTTTATAAACCAAGTGAACTGTTGAGCTCATGAAATGAAACATGTACAGAGATCCAAGAGAGCACAAGAAATACCAAAGAGAAAGTAGAGAAACTGCTTGTAATACTCAAGCTTACTTTTCCCATGACCATAGTTGCTCTTTAGAGTTGGTCCATTCCACAACCAAAGAACACACACAGGTTTCATAACTTTTAGACACACATTACTCTTTAATTCCTTCTCGTCTTGTGCTCTGCAACCAGTAGTAAAATAACATTTGTGTAGGAAAGAAACTCTGGAGGAGGTAGAAAACTAACGGTGGCAGTGGAATATGGTGGTTTTTGTGTATCTGAATTAGTTCACATATTTTCTCTCACTACTAGCTTTCTTATTTCCTCGTGGCTTCATCAGTTTCAACTTTTTTACTGTAAAAAAGAAGAAATTTTCGCCGAATTTCAACCCTTTCTTGCAACAAATCACTAACAACCACCACTGTCTATTTACTACTACAACTGGTACTTTTTCAATGAAACGAGCCACTTGTAGAATTCTTCTTCAACTGTAAATAATAGTGACTACTATATCAATATCTACGAATTTGTATAAATATTTATCTAAGGTATTTATTTTCTATCGTTCTGCTTTGCTTTTTCTTATTTTTATTTAACTTCGGTGGTGCATTTTTAGAAAAAGTTTTTAAGGGTATTGATATTATTGGGTTTAAGTGTACATTAAAGTTTATTTTTTTAAAGCGTACTTTTAATTTTTTTGTAAACACAATATTTACCCGTTTTTGGATTCAGAATTTTTGGAAAATACATTTGAAAGTTTTATCAAAGTTCTTTGAAATTGTATTTTTATTTGCCCTTTGACCTAAAAGTAAGTAAATTTATCTAAATGTGTATCCAGTATAGCATCAAAGCATGGAATCCTAATAATAATTACCAAAGGTGGTTTTACAGGAGTATCATATACCCCCATTTTACAAGAGGAGAAAGTAGAAGCAGATCTACAGAAAATGAGAAAAACATTTACTCCTTAGCTTAGATACGACTGTCTGACACAGCCGACACAGGACAATTATATTTTTTTTATTATATTAGAAATATTAGAAAACATTTTTGCCTTTATTTTTATATCATTGAAATTTTAGAACAATTTTTGAGGCAAAAATGCATTATGTGTTCTTCGTCTTTTACAGTAAAACCTATATTTACTTTTAATTTCACCTCAAAATAAAATATGAGTCAACAGAAAAGGATTGAAGAAAATTGAACAAATTTTATCCCTTAAAGTGAGAAAAGATAGACGCAGACGGTTCTAAGAAATCTATTTCGTACTCGTATGTAAAAAGTAATGCCGTTCAGACTGACAAAGAACGGCACATGACAATGAAATCAATGGCAAAGCCATATAGATCTATTTAAATTTAGATAAGCTTGGCAGGTAGGTTATACCTGATAAAAAACTAGGAAAGGGTCGTGATCGTAATATTTGGACCGTATATTAATAATATGGATCTGATCATAAAATGGCAAATTCATACTACTCCTATTAGAAATGTTACACGTCATTCCATTTCAATCTTCAGGACTGGGTAATCCTTATACATAGAATAGGCTAAATTTACAAGAGCTGTCTTTTTACAGGTATGATGTAAGCTTTAAGAAAAATGTGTCAATTTGGCTTAAAAACTAATAAATCAACCATGCTAGGACATGTTAATAATTTTAAACCAGAAAATTGTTAAATTAATATAAAATCCTGAAACATTTATTCTTATATAAATAATCGAAAGCTTGAAAAAGTAGTGAAACTAAATATAAATTAATTGAAAAAATATTTAAATCATCTCAATAAAAAGCGAAATTTTCTAAACTAAGTAAATACTACTACTCGTTTAATTCATCAAATTTTTTTGAGTAGAATTTCTCCTGTGACAAAATAAGTTGAATTAACATTCTAAACGCCTTCATGAACTATTGAACAGTTGTAAAAAGTTAAAACGGTTTTAGATAATGTTAAACTTACCTAAACATCGATGTAGCACGTACATATTATGATTAATTTTAGTGACTACAGAAACATATAAATATGAGCAAAAACGATTTACCTTAAACATCCAGCTTATGAATTTTGTTTTATTACGAACTCTTTATCTAATCACTTCCCATTTAGTGGTAATGAAATAAAAACAAACAGAATTAACGAAAGAAATCAATGAGGTTAAAAGGTTAAACTCAGTTTCTTATGCGGTCTGCGGTTTAACATGTGTTTTGAATTCATTTAAAATTTTTGAGTTATAATTAGCATATGCGTTACTGGTAAAGTAACAATTTCATTTTAAAAGCTAATAAGTAGACAAAAAAATGAATTATGAACAAATACATACATTAGTTAAAAAAATGACAGTTGAAACGTGTGGGCGGACAAATTCTCCTGCTTTTGTTAGGTAGTATAATTTGTAAATTTCCCCAATTATTTTATGATTAGAAGATAAGGGTTTTATGCTTCTACAAATCTACAATCAATATAATATTATGTAATATTAACATTTGTACAAATTCGATAGACAAATTTTGGAAAAATAGAGACAGTTTTAGCATGTGTGAGCTGTCACTTGCAATGTAAACTTGTGACATTTATACTTGGGGATTTAGATCGTGTAATCTACTTTACTTTCCTTGTATTAATAATACCTTCTGTGTATCTATTCATTCACTAGGATGGAGAATAACTACGCCTATTTTGTTTAATATATGACAAGGATAAACAAATTTCCAAATGGAGATCCTTCTTTCGCCAGTCTAGTAATGTAATAACTACTTTATGCGAATTGATTTATCTTTAGTTTGTATTAAGTGTTGTGCCCTTGTGAGCCAAATATTACTATTTTAAAAACACTGTTCAATATTTGTACAATTTATTTTTCATACTTTTATACTTTCATGAAAAAAAATTAAAGTATAAAACCATTATTTTATTTTAACTATCTATATACATTTTGATATTTAATAGGCAAAATCTCAAAAAAAATAATCGCTTAAAAATTGGCAAGTTGTCTAATAAGAAAAAAGAACAAAAAGATAACGAAGATTATGCAATTTTTGTTTTTCTATAGTCTAACAAGTTTCAAGACCTGAAGACCTGTGGCCAAACCATCAAAATACATGAAGTAAAAAAAGCTAAAATCCTCCAAGCGTATTACCACTAAAAGTTCTAAACTAGAACCCCTTAAGAGTGATTTTCATTTCCGTTTACTGTTTCAGTGTTTCCTTTATTGTCTGAGACAAACAGGAGTAGAGCCGCAGTGAGCTGCAGTTGATATGTGTATGAGGGGTATCAGTGTCGAAAAACGATTGGCCGTTGCCCTCAGTTGTTGAAAGTGGCTGTTTCATGGTTGTTATAAATAATAACCCATTGGATAAGAACATAGTCCTTAAGAACGCTCAGTATGTGTCTCATTCCGCAAATAATTCTGCTATAGTTTCCTACAAGTGTTGCTACTACTGCTAGTGGTTAATGACGCCTGAATCTCTTAAAAGAAAGCGAATTAGAGACTAATAAAAAGTCCTCTTGACCTGACTCTGAAACCTCTCTCCTTCAATACTCTCATCTTTTCCAATATATGAAGGAACATTGGTGACCACGACTGACAGCGTGCACAGGGCTCAATCTTCATATTCCTCAACAATTTCTATTTCGGTTGTTAGTTTGTGTCGTGGTGGACTAGCCAGTATCAAAGTAAAGAGCGAAATGACCATTGAGCCGTAATGATTGGGATGAAATTCTTTTTTCTCTCCTTTTTATATTGAGGTAAGTTATTTATTGGCCTCTGATCTCATACAAAGCTGTCGTTTTAACTTTGTCTCAAAAGAAAAACTGAAACGAATCCTTAGAAGTGGGTGGACGAAGTGAGGTGTTTTATCTGCATTGGAATAAAATCGACTTTATTTTCTCAGTTGGAAGATCCCATTATTATTTCATACTAAAATTGTTTGCTGAATTTTCTTAACTAGGTTAAACAAACTATACCAACTAGATAAGTGTCATAAGGGCATTATTTATAAAATGCGGTAACAGTTCTGAAATACATAAAAAAAAGCAGAAAATTATTTAATAAATTACTTGATAATTTTAGGGGTTTTCCATTATTATGAATAATTGAAAAACCCTTTTTTCATTTCTTTTACGTCCAATGTCACTTTAAAAAATATATTTTGGCAATTTAGAATTTTTTAGCTGTAAATGCATCTTTTATTAACTATTTATGTCAAAGCTAAAGCTCATTGGCTATCATCCTATAACACTATGAAATATAATTTGCAATTTCAATTTCACTTTATTCCAAACTCTATTACTCTCTTGATTAATTAACCTTGTGTCATACTGAGGATCAAAAATAGACAAGGTCTATTTAGGTTTTAATTCTACTTATTTTTTCGTATAAGATCTAAGTTTTAATGAATTCCATCATTATTCTTGTTTTCCAATTGCGTTATATCTTTATTTTGTAATGTTATGTAGAAAAAAAATAGATACTCATATTTTTTGCCCAACGTCAAGCATTTTGATAACTCAAAGGTTTTATAATGTTATTTAGACTTTTGTGACTTGATGCATAGTGTGTATTAAGGGTTATGAGAAGAGGTGCAAATTACTAGACATACTTGACAATGATTGCATTTTACTTTGCTTTTTACATCAAACTGAGGAGATTCCACTTTTGACATTTTTTATTTCAGTCAAATAATGCCTGCCTTTCATGTTACAAGTTCCCTACTTTTGCTTCCTCATAACTCACATTCTATATTTTGTCTGAAAACAGGCTCCACTGCTTCTGATTAATCCGGTTAGTTTTTCTTTTGAGTTTCTAGAGCGTGTTGTAATTT
The DNA here is from genome assembly GCA_034696425.1 of Isotoma viridis. NCBI lineage: Eukaryota > Metazoa > Arthropoda > Collembola > Entomobryomorpha > Isotomidae > Isotoma > Isotoma viridis. The sequence continues at coordinate 13,281 of JAQGAA010000540.1, forward strand.
ATAAATGTCCATTTCACACTTTTCTGTACACACTGGATGATAGAAAATGCATTAAATATTGGTTCGTTCGGTTTTGCTTTTATTGTTATGAATACGATTTTCTATACATTATGCTTTTGGACTAAAAGATAGAAACACGATCCTACATAAAATACTAGGAAAGTATCTAAACTGTTTTTTATTTTTTGTATTTTTCAAATTCAAGTCTTTATAGTGTCAAATTACTTGTTTTTTCGAGTTTGCTGCAGAATAGGAAATTAATTCAAAATTTCAAAACAAAATTTGATTTTGGTTGATTCAAAGCGTTTTTGGAGAATTTTGATTTATGAAAGTGCTTCTGTTATGCTAGGTGAAAAGCGAGACGAAAGAATCATTCAAATTTCTTTTTAGGAAAAGACCATCGTATAAGTGGTCTCTCTCATCAGATTCAACTTTATCAAACAAAGGCATAAAATATTTTATAATATTATTGTATTATTTGAAAATTGATTTTTTGCACGTATTAAACTTGTATTAAAAACATGGCCAAACAATTTTCTAGACACAAAAACAAAAATAAAAATAAACATCAAGAGAATTTTATTTTTACACTTTATAAAACTTCATTTAAAGTGTTGTAGAGTTTTCGGACTTACTTTTTCCATTGTTTAAAAGGTTTAATAAGTTCTAGCGCACACAAATTTCATGAAATACTAAACAAGGGAAATAACTTTGAATAGCAATAATGTATTATGGCTTAAGGGCCATGAGGATCACTAGAAACAAAATGATCTTTATACTTTCGGTAGCTCGAAGTTTATTTATCGATCTTTCCACTGAGGCTTAAACATTACATGAGTCGTGTTAAGGTCGTTAGTTGTGTAATAAAAGTAATAGGTATTGACACAGATTTACAGACAAAATTGACTACAGATTTCAACACGAGTTGCTGTCTGATTTTTTATTCCACGTATGACACAAACTTTCTACAGATAAAATTTAATTAATGATTTTTAGTTTGTCAGATAGTTTCAGTTCAATGTGTTCTGATGCCGGTCGAAATGTAACAGAAAGATTTCATTTATTTTACCTTATAAACGCCCATAAATTTGTCTCAAGACTAACTATCAAATTTTCCATTTAGGGATAATGTTTTGAGAGTTTTAGACATCAGGCGCATTGAGAATTTACATTGATGCCTTCGTCCTACCTGATGAACTCTCAGAATACTATTTCCCCCTATTAAAAAAACATTAACAAATGCAATCCACCACATAAAATTCGGATGAAATACATACTTCAAATTGTACCATTGCATCAAGATCAAGAAGCTTTTTAACGAATATCCACAATCCACATGCTAAGTATTTTTAGTCTGTAGTCTTCTTCAAGTTGAGCAAGAAACAATCTAAGTACCAGACGAATTGTTAAATTTGCACTTAAAATTTTATTGATACAAAGGAAAAACACTTTCTGATTTTGAATTAAATCAATAGACATAATGTTTAAATAGTAATTCTACTTAAAATCCATTATAATAATGGTTTTAATCTAGTATTTGAGTTAAGTGTTGGAGAAATACCATTTTTGTTCCCTACTCCACACTCCACTTGATATTCTCCCTTTTCCCTAGTGTAAGTTGCACAACAAGGAAAGAACTTCAACGATACGTTTTTTTAAATGCAAATGGATTTATGAAACAATGTGTCAATACTAATTAAAGTATTCCAATTTTAAATATAGGTACAAAGTCTACCAAAGGATCTCCTGTGGTTCTACTGTTCCGAAGTATTTGTTTGGCTTTCATGATGGACAGAACATTCGTTGTGGAAAATCTGATAATATCCTGAATGGGAAAGAATCCTCAAACATACTCTATAATAACTTTACATGTTTTGTAACTTTTATTAGTCAATAGTCAGAAAAAGTGAACACGAGTTTAGCAATGAAATGTTAGATAAAAAACCTACCCAAAAAACCTCACTCATTATGTCATCATGAACACTTCAACGTGCCCTGGAATCCGAGACATTCGAGCTATTCTGACTGTTGTAGTATAAAATAAATGTGGTATAATATCACAGTATTTAATTTCATATATGAAAGAAATTCTGAGAAACTAAATCTCATGTAGTAGTTTTGAGCTAATTTGTTGAATCTATTCTATAATGCATCACTCATGCATGTTTTATTGTGTAATATGATACTGTGATACTTTCTCTTCTCTTCAATCCACAAAAATTTGTCTGTATGCTTTATGAATTTGTGTACACATAAAATCTCCCTTCTGAAATTCAATACTGATCAACTCAAAATGTTATATCTATTAAATATGATCAAATGAAGCATCATCACGCCACCCACGTTCGTTGTTTTCATATCAGAGCAGAATATTTTCTGTGCCTGAAAAACTCATCATATAATCTTTCAGGATGAATATTACAATTTCCTTTATACTTCTGCAGTATAAAAATTCCTAAGAACTTTCTGATCCTCATTCAACCTTTAGGGGTTGGGTGAAAGTGCTATTTTTCATCTCAATGTTTAATCAACATCTCAAAGACCCAAAATCGGCTGACATTAGTGGTATGTCATCCGACTTTGGTCTTCGAGGGCCAAAAACTCCATGGGTGTGCCCAAACGACAGGCAGCTGGCATTAAGAGCAAAGTAAGTCTTAAATAACTTTCTGTGACTTTAACAGATTATAGATTTCAGAGGAATGTACTAGTGGAATGACCTTTTTCTTTCGTCTAGTAATAGCTTATATATAACAAGTAGAGAAAAATAATATTGATGATACTTGATACTTAACTGATTTTTTATATACTAAATAATATTATGGTATGCTCCCTAGATTACGAACAGGTTGGTCTGTGAAAACAAGCCAATTCAATACATACCCGAAACCTCAACCTCTCACAGAGGCCGAACAGCAAATGATCGTTTCTGTTATTAAAAAAGCGGAAGAACTGGATCTCACGGAGCAAAAACGTGTGGGGTAACCAAAACATTTTTCTATTTGATTAAGATTTTGACTTACCTTCAACCTACACATTACCATTAGAGTTAACAGAGAATATTGCGTATTTTGTATTAAAAAGCTGTAATAAGTTTGTGTTATCAAGTGTACCAATCTCCTGTAACAAGAAAATGCATTCCTATATAACATATGAAACCCAACCCTCCTACACCGACTTTTTTAATGTGGAGAATAATGATAACTTTAATACGACAAAAAAATCTTTTTTTCATACTACTACAGTGAGATTGTGTGGGAGGAAATTCAATTTATACAGATATAGGTACTTCACGTTTTTTATATCTAGATGAAGAAAGAAACTCCAAAGTAAAAATCGATTTCACCTGCTGCGTGCTAATAGCATATACAAACGAACGCAGATGCCAGACATTTACACTTTTACAGTTACACCTTTTCTAGTTTTTATACCATTGAAACACCGAGCAGGGACACACTAGGTCAAAAGTAGTACTTACCCCATCAAAATGATGAATTACACACATGGGCATGTAATCAGATATAACATAATGACACTTTATTTAACTTTGATAGTTATGGGAATAATTACTAATGGATATAGACTCAAATGACAGGAAAACGGGTGGGGAAAAAAGGAATGGTATAAATCTCAGGAGAAGAGAAACTTTCCTAGTTTCCTTTAACTTTCATGCATAAGTGATCTAAACGACGGAATGATTATTCTATCTTAGAAGAAAAAACTAGTAGTGGAAAAAATATCTTGTCAGAGTGAAAGTCTCGTTGGAGCGATTTTAATATGGTGAAAGTCTACCTCGTCTACCTGCACTAAATAGAAAAGGAGTAGTAGCATTAAATCCGGCTTGGTTGCTAGAAACCCTGTGTATATCCAACATAGTCATTCCATTCGTATTTTTGAAAAAAAAAAATGTATATATCTGTATCACGTAGTATCTATGTGTACATTATATGTATTAAAAGCGTTAATATAAAAAAGGAGCTTAGACCAGTATAGTTGTATATTTGATGATAATAAAGAGACATCATTTTTTTAAATAGCTTTTTACGACTATTTTAAAGAGGTAACAGGCATCTATTGTATTATCATGAATATTAAAGAGATAATGGAAAGCTGAGATTTATCTCAAATAGAGTTTTTGCAGCGTACTAAATAAGTTTGAAAAGATTGTTCATAAAATAAGAAACCCGTCAACTACTGAGTGATACATGCAATTTAATAGAAAAGCTTTAATATAATTTCTAATAAAAGTTCTTATATTAAATTCTTTATTGCTCCTTTTTTATTCAAATGCTTATGTTTGTAAGCCGTTCCTTATAATATTCCTTACCCACATGATATTTTTCTTGCTTGTAATTACATACAATCTGAGCTTTGTTATTTGCCTTTTGAGAAAAGTGGAATACTCCTTTTCAAAAAAATCTCTCTATTCTATCTTTCTCTCATTATCTTTATTCCTGCTGGCATGGCTGGAGTTGGAGAAAACTCTTGAGCTTTGTAGTAAGTTATTTTGAAAAGGGAAAACTATAGGGAACAAAAAATGTTTGAGGTAAATGCGCTTCACTAGATTATTATATTTTAGGAGTTGGATAAACCTTGAATCATGTTCCTCAGTATAAAAAGAAGAATGTATGAGATGTAACGTGTTGATAAAAAGTTTCATACTATTTCAGTTTTCTTTATATACCATTATACCTAGTATTAGATCTTGGTACTTAAGTATTAAAACAGTTTCTAAAACAGCAGTTGCCAGATGAGGCATAATTGATATTAACTACAGTTGTTAAATTAATTTTGTATTAAGTATGATGTATGTTTATATAATATGTGTATGATATCATGTGTTTTATGCTTTAAGATAAACAAAACAAAATATCTCAACCTAATTGCTTTGCTTTTACTGTCTGAGAACAATATTCACTTTATTAAAACATCCTTGTTTGAGAAAACAAGATCTTGTCAGATAAAGACGCCTTTAATGCTTTCTATCTACATTTCAGCATGCGTTATTCATTACCGTTTTCCAAGGCCAAGGAATTTGTTTTTTGTCAGCAAGTTCTTGAAAATATTGTTTTAAAACAGGATATTTAATTGCAATTTTCATGCTCTTCTAAGGGCTTTTATTTAATTATTTTCTAAGAGTCAATTAATTCTTGTGCTTTAACAGCTCAGCAAAAAGCTATAATTTAAAAATTTATTTCTTTCGATAACGGTAAAGAATTTCTTGAACTTGTAGTTGTCCTTGCAGAGTACTTACGGACTAAGTATAATATATGTAATTTGATTGAGATAGTAAAATCTGAGTGATTTTTACTTCTTCTTACAAACACATTCAATGCAGGTAAGCATTTAAAAATTGCTTTTTCAATTACAAAAGTTTTAGGGTAAGCAGTTCTATACTTTTGTCTATGAAATACATTAAAAGGACGAGGAAATCCACCTCACATACTGAACGATAAAGTAGCAAAGAAAATGCACTAGATAAGACTACTCTATATATAAGCAGAGATCTTAGGGGAAATTAAAGTGTTTAACAGTAATAATGACGAAAAAGAATCATTAAGTATTTTACTTAGTTAAATGCAAAAGCAACAGAAAGCAGAAGATAAAACAAACTTTTCGCTCAGTAATTTTAGAAAAAGTTACTTTCCATTCTTATATTGCATTAAGATAATATTATACGAATTGCATTGCACAATTCTTGCAAAGAGCATCAGAAAGCATAAGACAATTCATTTTACTTTCGCATAAAACATTTTGTGTAAGACACGGTGTATCTTAACCTGCATACAGTTTGATATTTGATTATGAATTTATACTTCGGAGCTTGGACAATTACAGTGGGACGAGGGAATGGGGACAAAGGAATATGATTTTTTGTGAATTGTGAGTATAATAAAAATATTTTGCATAATTTAAAATTCAATTTAAATTTGAAATGTACATTACACATTCAAGGCTTACATTTTTTTTAATAGTTTAGTTATTTCAAATGTTAATTAAACTCAAATTCAATTTTGGAAGTATAAATTTTACAAGTCTAACGTTGTTCTATTGGTCTTTCGTCCACCCCTCAAAGTACATACATATAAAAATATTTAATTATCTTTCACTCAAAATATTTAAGCAGTAAGAGTAAGTAGTTTTAAAGATTTTAAAATTTTTATACCTGACTTAGATATGTTTTTGGGTCTTTTATGATGTATAACATAGTTTTTGAGCTCGAAGGTACCTTCGATGTAAAATAGATGAGTCCATAAATATAAAGTTGTAGAGCTCTACTATTCAAATTGGGTTTGAACTCGAACTTCAAAGACTTCCAAACTGATCAAACTTCAACAAAAACATATTACATTCAAGTAACCAATGTTATATAACTTTATAAGCTTAAATTCAACACTGAAGAAAACACGCAAACAACTACCAAACTAAATAACATTTCAAAACAGTAAACAACGATAAGGTTAATCACAACCAACATTTATTTCATTTTACTTATTTACTAGGTTACAAGAACTTCATTTGTACTCCTAATATGTCATTCTCTCAACCTAAAAGTTTGTATTTATCTTGAGAAACCTTGGTTGCGACGTCAAAAGATGGTAGAAAAGGAAATGAGAATTCACTCTATATGACAACGACACAAATACTTAACGGTTTCCACCTAGTCTTTCATAATAAGATAAATTCTGACAAAAGGAGTTAGTGCTACGGGTAGTTATTTAGTTATGTCCCTATTTATACAGTAAGATGAAATGCTACCAGTTGCCAGTCATTTAAACTGAACTGTCGGTGTCAACTGCTCAGAGAAACAGGAAAAAAGAAACCCGCATTAATTACATAACTTTTTTGCTGATAATGACAGATATCGGCAGACCGTACAAAAATCTAAAATGTTCAATGGATTTATCTCCTAAAGTTTTTTTTGACTTATTCAGCAAAAAAATCACTCTCAAACTCAATTTCTAAATCACTTGACGTTAACCCTTTTACAAACCAACTATTGCTTTTCAATTCACTCTCATTTAAGGGGTTTATAGTTTAATATTTTTTACTATAAAGACACTAAATTCCTTGCATTTTCTTAGAAATTTTCAACATATGCACTACAAAGAGGCAGTTCGAGCAGTTTTATAACGTCATTTGAAATTTACTCAGGGCTAAAACGCTTTGAGAGAGCCTTTAACCTTACCTGATGAAGAATAAACACTTTTTATTAATTGTATTAAAAAATTCGATTGCCAAAATAATGCTCTTTCATTACTTGATTAGCACTCATGGGCTGTGTTTATTCAAGATTCACAATAAAATGCCCTGTTTTCTTTACTCTTTCTTAGGTTGAAATGGCAAAATAAGAACAGTAAAGAATATTTATGTTGTTCAACAGCATAGCTTTATCATACTTGTGAAAACATCAAATAACGAAGTAAGAACAAATATAATTGGGCTGAATCACTGTTGGAAAAGTATACAGCAGAGCTGATTCAGTTAGTATTAAAACAAAAAAAACCGTCACCAACAAAATTGTATAAAATGGTTGTGAAGGTTGAGAAAGTCACAAAAAATCATTTATTATGCTAGCGTGTATGTATGGCAGCTTGAGTAAACGTTATCATGTAGTCGAGAGTGAAGAAAGTGGTCATCCCATTATGAGTCTATAGTACAGTGGGGTCTACACAATATATGGGTGCGGCGGAACGTAATAAATCATTCTTGAGGCAATGATTAATTCATAATTTGTCCGCATCAAATGAATCTTATAATTTAATTGTGATTTGACTTCAGTTTTTGATCCCAAAAGTCCGTGTAAATTTGAAATTTTTCCCTGAAATAAATTGCAATACCTGAATCAAATGTCAATGGCTCAACCTAAACGTATTAATAAAATACTAAGTTCATTTATTTTAGTTTGCTTGAAAGAAGACTCGTGAAATTATAATGCCCGTTCTACCGGAACTTTTCATACTTCCAGTTCCAAGATCTCAGGCCACCAAGTCCTAATAGTCCTATTATATAACCCACAGTATTAGCTCTCTGTATTCCTAGAAAAGACCTAGACCACAAAAAGGAGACCCGACTGCTCGGTTACCCCCATTAGGTGACGAAATTCGCTCATTTCACCCTATTTTTTTCTTTCATATTCCGACACCATTGGGGTTTTCCATGTTATATGTTAGTTGGAAAGTACCAGTTTCTCTTGCCACTACATTACTGACT
>JAQGAA010000541.1:0-21491 GCA_034696425.1 Isotoma viridis
TTCGATATGAATTTAGTTATTAATTTGCTATGCTATATTTATTTAGTACATTAATTTAATTAAAAATTTACTTTATGAATTTAGTTATAAATTTGCTGTACCAATTTAGTACATGAATTTAGTTTTCAATTTATTATATTAATTTAGTTATAATTTAATACATAAATTTAGTTTTAAATTTACTATACGAATTTAGTTATGGATTAAATATATTTATTTAGGTATAAATTTACTATATTAATTCAGTTATAAATTTAATAAAATATTTTAAATATTCATATAGTAAATTAATATACTAAATTAGTATAGTCAATTTATAACTAAATTTATATAGTCAATTTATAACTAAATTTATTCAGGAAATTAATATACTAAATTAGTATAGTCAATTTATAACTAAATTAATATATAGTAAATTTATAACTAAATTAATATAGTAAATTAATATACTACATTAGTATAGTCAATTTATAACTAAATTCATGAAGTAAATTCATAACTAAATCAATATAATAAATTTATAACTAAATTAATGAACTAAACTAAAATTATCAAGTTCTAAATTTTTTTTTCAATATTTCAGGTTTACTTATGATTTCATTTAGTTTCGCACGAGAGATATTTAAAGGTTATTTCTAGCTTAGATAAATTATTCGAGGTATGATCAACCCTTGTCCGGTTCAAATATACCAACTTTAGTGATTGCGCGCTTCTTCAAGATGGCCGTCACTACAGGTCGCGGTTTTAGCGCGAGAGATATTTGAAGGTTATTTCTATCTTAGATAAATTATTTGAGGTATGATAAACCCTTGTCCGGTTCAAAAATACCTACTTTAGAGATTTCGCGCTTCTTCAAGATGGCGGTCTCTGCAGGTCGCGGGTTAGCGCGAGAGATATTTGAAGGTTATTTCTAGCTTAGTTAAATTATTTGAGGTATGATCAACCCTTGCCCGGTTCAAATATACCAACTTTAGAGATTGCGCGCTTCTTCAAGATGGCGGTCGCTTATTTCAAACAATGCGCGTCTAATGTTTCGAAACTATAAAACTACACTATACCTACGATGTATGGACCTAATAAAGTGATTTTAGCCAAAAAATCTTGAAATGATACGTATTTTTCAAACTTCTGTTTTGCGCATGCGCGTAATTAGCGCAAATATAGATGCGCGGTTGCGCTTATATTATATCCTGTAATTGTACATTTTAAAATCTTACTACATCTTAACTTATATTTAGTTGAACATTGAGATTTTTTCAGGGACAGATGAACGCGCGCCCACAGCGCCCATAGAGCGCACAGCGCTTACAAAAAAGGTCAAAAAAAATTTTTTAGGTCATTTTGCGAAGTTTTGAAATTTTTGAAACTTTCGAAATTTTGAAACTTTTTCCCACATGCACTAACCTGGGATCACCTTGGGACAATGCAAAAGTGCGTCCATATCTGGCCAAACCTTGAAAAAGCCGGAGACCCAATCTAACCTATTATAGGACTCTGCATTTTCTTAGGACTTACGGGAAGCTTTATAATCTGTGTCCAGTTTCTGATATTATTTATTTATGGAGCTCATGCTATTTATTGGTTCAACTTGTTACTATGGCTTGAACGAACTCTGCGAACAAGTAAGTGTAGTAATAAATATTAATAAATCAATTTCCCGATATTATTAAGCCCTAGTCAAGTCAAATTTTAATTGATTACAGGTTACAACTACAAAACTCAGAGCCATGATCAGAAATTTGATCGTTTTGGAGCTGCGTTACTAACTTTTGTTTGTATTGCTGATTTTTATGTTCCAACAATTCCATTCTTCTCTGTTATGTTCAACATCGATCCGTTTTACTGCATATTTCCTTTGATAATCAAATCTCTTAAAATCGCAAATAATACAATTGTTCAAGTTATCATTATTTTGGTTCGGATATACCTGGTTTATGCTTGTATTGTCGAAGTAATAAGAATCTTGGTATTACTTGTTTGTTTAATATCGATTGCCGCTAGAGTTTTTATTTTTATGTTGCAGTTAATTAGTAAAAACAAGAACGCATTGAAATTTATATTTTGGTACAATGTCTGCATTATAACTATAAAGCGTTCATCATATTTAATAGAATTACTAGTTTCAGCTGGATTTTCTTTTGCTATTACATTTTGTTCTGCTGTCACTTTTGGTACAATTAAATTGTATGGAAAAGTTCCCCTTCAGTTTTACATCTTTCTGCCAACATTGATGGCACTTGTTGTTGTTATCATTCACTTTCTTCTTCCATTGGTAACTGAACCTCATACATCTTCTGAGAAAATGCTTCGATCTAGAATGTACTCTGGAATTGTCTTTTGGAATAAGAAGTATCTCCAAAGGAAACTCAGAGCTATGAGACCAATCGAGTTAATTGCTCGTTTTATGGGTGCAAGAGTTTTTGTACTTAAAAATTCCATAAGGATTATGACTTATGCGGTCGTAATCAACTTTACGACTGATGCCTTGCTCTCAATTGATATCTAGTTCAGGCAAACTGAGCATTTGGGAAGAACCGTGTTGCTCATTTATAGACCATAAAGGTTTCGAGCTTTGTTTTAAATTATAATAAAAACAAATAAATAATGAATAAATTGTCCAATACAATTTCAATAATATCGTCATTTCGTCATGCTTGGCGATTTTTCAACCGAATGTTTTTTGTGTGATGACTAAACTACAGTGAAGTTATTTCTTCAAAACTTTAAAAAAAGTTGGGCAATATTGCGAGGGGTAGGATGAATACTTTGGTATAAAATTTAATAAGATATTTCGTACAATGTCCACCACTTTATTTTGGTATACATTAATGTTAATTTTTTAGCTGGACATTTCTGAATTTGTCATGTGCATATTAACGACTTTTCAAAATGACTACTGGTATTTATTGCTGTTATTTTAGTCTGTAAAGTTTTATTTTTTCTAAATGATTGTGTAATGAATATTCTATCCCTTACAATAAAAATGTTTTTTTATGTAGCAGTTTAGTTTATTCGCGATCATGAACAATTCAGAATTTTTATTTTTTTAAGGCTTTCTGTATCTTTGAAGTTATTCTCTTGTAACAGTGTCATGTATAAAAATGTAAGTTGCATAATCCTTTCTGGATTTATGTTCCAACAGTAAGACAGAAGACCAGAGCAAAATCCTTATTGAATTTTTACAGGAACGTCATTCTTGAATTGAAGTTAGGTACTTTTTCAATTTTTTTTTCTTCTTACAGTTAATTAATTCATAACTTCACTGAAAAGCTTCTTTTAGTGCTTTTGTTATTTTCCAGAAAAGAAAGGCTGTTATATAATAAGTTCAATTATCTTACAAAACTATCTAGAGACTATTTTACCTAGTTTGTTATTCCAATCAAATGATTCAAGGAAAACAATGTACTTGTCTACGAATAAAATCAGTTTATTTTTTTCTGCTTGTCTTTTCAATGAATAATAGGTAATATTAAAAGGCTTACAAGACTTTTGTTAATATGTATTGCAAATTTTGTCATTCTCAAACTTAAATTACTTTTTACCTTTAATACAATTTAAAGCAATTTTAAATTGGTTTTAAATTATTTAACTGCTTTAAGCTGAATATTTGAAAAGAAATGGTATAAATTTCTCTCTACTTCTAGAAACAAAACGATTTCTCTTAAACGATTAAAAAATTGATTAAAAATAATACAAGGTTAATTGATTGTGGCATTATATCGAATAGAGTCTTTTAGCGAGCCAGAAAAAAATCCTCTTCCCACCCCACGAGCCACGACGACAGTAGAAAATAAAAAAAAGAAAGACATTTTCAAAAATTGTTGTAAAAAATGACAACTCCTTTGATATTCAAAGCATTGGAAATTTATTCAAAAACTTTTCAAAAATTAGAAACTGCTCCATTGGAATGGGATCCTCATGCTAAAGAATTAAAATTCACAACTGATAAAAGAAAGCTGCTGACTTATTACTTTAATGCATTTGTGTTTACAATTTTTGGAGTTGGTTGTTGCATATTTTTAATTGCTAAACTTTTACAAGATGAGGATTCAGCAACTCCTGAATGGTTGATAGGTTGGTTTATTTTACAAGGACTTCTTGGAAGTTTCATGATTTGTGTTCAGTCTTTATTATTATTTGTTTATGGAGTTCCTGCTACTTATTGGTTTAATCTGGTATTATGGCTTGAAAGTTCTCTGAAAGAAAGTAAGTTCTTAGAATCCGTTTTTGTATTACACAAAAAATAGAAAAAAACATTGTGTGATATAAAAAAAGATATTATTAAAGCCTATCTTTAACCAATTTTTTTTAAACTTATTACAGGTTACAATTACAACGGACAGAGGCATGATTCGAAATTAGATCGTTTTGGAGCAGCATTAGTGATTTTTGTAAATTTTGCTGTATTATATGTTCCGATGTTTTCATTGTTCATAGTTGCGGTCAGGCTAGAGCCATTTTATTACACATTTGCTTTGATGATTAAATCTTCAGAAATCTCAAATTATGCTATTGTTCAAGGTATACTTACTTTATTTCGGGTGTACCTTGTGTACGCTTGTGTTGTAGAATTTGGAAGAATCTTGTTATTAATTATCTGCTTGATATCAATTTCCTTTAAAGTTACTATTTCCATGTTGGTCTTGATATGCAAGAATAAGGACATAAGGAAATTTATATTTTGGTACAATGTCTTTATTATGTGTTTAAAGCGTGCGTCTAATTTAGTAGAGCTTTTAGTTGCAGGTGGATTTGCTTTTGGTATTTCATTTTGTTCTATTCTCATTTTTTGTACTGTTAAATTGTATGGAAAAGTTCTTCTTCAGTTTTACATCTTGTTGCTAACATTGATGGCACTTGTTTTTGTTATCATTCACTTTCTTCTTCCGTTGGTGACTGTACCACATACATTTTCTGAGAAAATGCTAAGACTTAGAATGTACTCTGGAATTGTCTTTTGGAACAAGAATTATCTTCAAAGGAAGCTCAAAACTATGAGACCAGTTGAGCTAAATGCTCGTTTTATGGGAGCAAGAGTCTTTGTTGTTAAAAATTCCATAAGGATTTTGACCTATGAGACTATAATGGAATTTTCGACCTCAGCTTTGCTATCGATTGAGATTTAGGCCCTTTTTGTGTGAAATAGATATTTTCATTAATTACAATTCTTCAAATTGCAGTGTTATATTAATGTAATATTGTTATTAAAATTTATTTGTTTAGAACGTATGAGTGGATGAAGTTTTTTGTTACATAATGTTAGTGAATAAAAGCTGAATTATACTATGTGAAATTACAGTTTCATAACTAAAAGTTAGTCGATGTTTATTGGCAAAATTTTTATAATTCAAGAAATTTTGACTTGGAGTTGTGGAATATATTGGAATGTATACGTTGCAAAGAATTTGATTAATTAGATTTTGCCACATATTCTCGAGGCAGTTTGCTTAATTTTTTAAAGCGTGCATCTCATTTATTAGAGTTATTAGTTTCAGCCTGATTTTATTTTTTGTTATTTTATTTTGTTCTGCTGTCATTTTTTGTACAATCAAATTGTATGGAAAAGTTCCCCTCGAGTTTTACATCATGCTGCCAACATTGATGGTACTTGTTTTTGCGATTATACACTTTATTCTTTCATTGATGAGTGGACTGCATACATCTTATGAGAAAATGCTTCGACTTCGAATGAATTCTGGAATTGTCTTTTATTGGAACAAGAAGTACCTTCAAAAGAAGCTCAATGAAACCAATTGAGTTAATTCCCCGTTTTAATGGAGCAAGAGTTTTTGTAGTTAAAAATTCCATAAATATTTTGACATATGAGACCGTAATCAACTTTTCGACGAATGTCTAACTCTCAATTAATATTTAGGTCCGGCTTTGGTATCTGTGAACTATGTTGCTTTTTTATTTACCATAAACTTTCGAACTTCGTTGTAATTGATAATTAAAAATTAATAAATAATTGTGAATTTAATGAAGTAAATTATCTTGTGCAGAACAAAGTTAATGAAAATAAATACCCTAACAATTTCTAGAAAAACAATCTAAATCTAAATTTATAAATCCAATCCGTATGCGATTCGCTCAAGGATTGCCATAAATCACAAAAGAGTAGATATACTCTTCTGTGGCCATAACTATCTTAAAAGGAGGTCCCCAGGATAGGTAGTCCCCTCATAAAATTCATGGGTGCAATTATATTCAATTCATGCAATCCATGCAATTAATAAAAAAAGCATTTAAATAGGAGCCCATGCATGGGGCTGTTAATGTTTCAAACTTCTAAAAAGCATGATGTAATAGTTAGTTCTGGCCAAATTTATAGCATTGTCTTCTGTGTTAGAAATTTGCAAAAACAAATTTTCAGCGCTTCTCATTTTTTTAGATTTTGATTTTTTGGAACACATTAATTTTGTTGATTTATTCTCGCCGCATAATAAATTCATTTGATGTTTTGAGCATATTTAAACCCTCTGCTTACCAACTTACCAGATGTGTACTTTCAAGTAAGATAAGCAAAACTTTAAAGATGTGTGGTTTCTTATAACTGGAACTGCTGTAGTTTTAAAATGAATTTAATTCAGAAAATTAGGTAATTATCTTCAAACAACTAAAATGAAATAAATCCAAGGACATTTTTCCAATGGAATGCTTATGTTGTATTTAATGTATTTATATTTAATATTTCTATTATATAATTGGATTACATGGACTTAATTGGATTTCCTATAGCTTAATGATCTTATCTCATAGTAGTTTTAGTGCACATTAAAGGCTTACAAGTTTAGTTTAAGATTTTGTATTGACAGTTTTTAAATGCTTGCTTTATGTTAAATGTACGCAAAGCAAACTTTTCAATAAACGCTAAACCTCTTTTTGTGCTGTTTGACTTCAAAAGACGATATGACTTTCAGGAAAAAACTTCTATATAAAAATAAATAATTAAAAAAATTCATTAAAGCGATGAAGAATTTAATTCAAAAGTGGACTATTATATTCAACCTGTCTGGAGTAGACCACTTCTTCCACTCCTGGCATCATACGCAGCAATACTATATAGTAAAAAGTACATTTCAAAATCAATTCGTTTTATTTCAAAGCTAATTCCTGTTATAAATATGATAGCAATTTTTTAAGGAAAAAATCAGCTCAAGTATTTGTGTAATCGACTTGTATTTTCAAATATAAGATGACAACTCCTCTTATATTCAAAGCATTGGAAATTTATTCAAAAACTTTTCAAAGATTAGAAACTGCTCCATTGGAATGGGATCCTCAGTCTAAAGAATTAAAATTCATTACCAATAGAAAAAAGCTACTACTTTATTACTTTAATGCATTTGGGGTTACAATTTTTGGAGTGAGTTGTTCCATATTCTTATCCACTAAACATTTACAAGACGAGAATTCTCTAATTCCTGCATGGCAGATAGGATTCTTCATCTTCTTAGTATTCACTGGAAGTTTTATGATTTGTGTTCAGTGTTTATTATTTATTTATGGAGTTTCTGGTACTTATACGGTCAACATGGTATTATGGCTTGAACGTGCTCTGAGAGCAAGTAAGTGCCAAGTTAAATTTAAAATTAATTTAAAATAATTTGTACACACACTTTCAAATACACACGATGTAGAATCATTCTAACTTTCTTTGTTACCGACAATGCTCAATAAGTACAACAAAAGTTTTAAGAATTTGTTTACAATTTCATACGTTAAAAGTCGATTTAAAGTCGAGCATGAAAATTTCTGGTCTAGGTATTGGAGCATATAGCCTTGTTTACTTATATTTAACAAATTCGCTAAGGTTTTAATAATACTCGCTGGAAAATCTAACTTAGCCATGTACTTTATATTATATTTATTTAATCATAAAAATTAATAAACTCTTAAATTTGTGAATTGATTACAGGTTACAATTACAACGCTCATACACATCGTGTTTCGAAATTTGATCATTTTGGAGCTGCCTTAGTAATTTTTGTATTAATCGTTGTATTTTATGTTCCAATGAGTTCTTTTTTTTGTGTTGCGCTCAACATTGATCCGTTCTATTACATATTTCCTTTGATAATCAAAGAAATCGAAAATAATAATATTGTTCGACTTATCATTGTTTTTGTTCGGATGTACCTGGTGTACGCTTGTATTGTCGAAGTGGCCAGAATCTTATTATTAATTGTTTGTTGGATATCAATTGCCGGTAAAGTTTTCATTTCCATTTTGCACTTAATAGACAAAAATAAGAGCATGGGAAAATTTGTCTTTTGGTATAATGTTGTTTGTGTTGTAGTGGTAAGAAGATCATCTGAATTAATAGAGTTATTAGTTTCAGTTGGATTTTCTTTTGCTATTTCATTTTGTTCTGCTGTCATTTTTTGTACTATTAAATTTTATGGAAAAGAAGTTCCCCTCCAGTTTTATATCTTGTTTCCAATTTTGTCAATAATTGTTTTTGTTACGATACACTTTCTACTTCCATTGGTGACGGAACCGCATACATGTTCTGAGAAAATGCTTCAAACTAGAAAGCACTCTGGAATTACTCTTTGGAACAAGAAGTATCTTCAAAGGAAACTCAGAGCAATGAGACCTCTTGAGTTAAATGCTCGTTTTATGGGTGCTAGAGTTTTTGTAGTTAAAAATTCTATTAAGGTTATGGTCTATGAGACAATGATGGAATTTTCGACTGATGCTTTGCTCTCGGTTGATATTTGACTTTTTTTTGCGAAATTAGGTAGTATTTTTTCAAATATTGTATTCAATTGGTACGCAAACATTGTGTTTTACTGTCGTGTTTCTTAAGCATGAATAGCGTTTAGTGAAAGGGAGTTTTCTATTTAAATTTCATGCTTCAGTGTTATATTAAACAAATTGAGTAATTTATTGTTCGCATTGAATGTTGTGTTCTACATGATGGAATGCATGAGTCTAATTGTTTTTTTTAATAATAAAATATCGTAAATAAAAACTGATTTGTACTTTTCCAATTGACTAATACTGTGAGAAGGAAGATTTTTAGTGGAATTTGATCGATTGCTGTAATAAACAACATAGAGATCTCAGCTTTACTGCTTCCGGTATATTATACAAGCTTTAATTATTGTGCCCGCCTGTAGAAAACACTTTAATTGGAATCACAAATAAATTTTTAAAATCTTTTTTTATTATAGAATTGAACTTAAAAAGTTTTCCTTTTAGTTCAAATTGAAAAGAAAAAGATTGAAGCTATAAATATTATTGGCAAAACATTTGAATAAATGCAATCAATATAAGAAACATTTCCCAGTATAGGAAATAGAAGCCTATATGGGGCTGTTAGTGTTTCAAACTTACAAAAAGCATGGTGTACTGCATTTTTCTGTCTAATTTTTTAGCATTCTCTTCAGTTATAAAAATTACAAAAACACAAATTTTCAGCACTTTTTGTTTATAAAATTTTGAATTTTTCTGAAAAACTAACATTTTTTTCTCTGTATAATAATAAATTCAATTGATGTTTAGAGCATAAATAAACCCTTTGCTTACCAACTTACCAGATGTGTGCTCTGAAGTAAGATGTGTAAAAATTCAAAGATATTTGGTTTCTTATAACTGGAAATGCTGTAGTTTTATAATGAGTTTAATTAAAAATATTAATTCTCTTCAAACAACTAAAACGAAACAAATCCAAGGACATATTGCCAATGGAATGCTTATGTGGTATTTAATGTATTTATATATAATATTTCTATTGTATAATTGGATTACATGGACTTAATTGGATTTCCTATAGCTTAATGATCTTATCTCATAGTAGTTTTAGTGCACATTTAAGGGCTTACAGGTTTAGTTTAAGATTTTACATTGACAGTTTTTAAATACTCACCCTGTATTAAATGTACTCAATGCAAACCTCTCAATAAATGCTAAACCTCTTTTTGTACTGTTTGACTTCAAAAGACGATATGACTTTCAGAAAAAAAAACTTCGATATAAATATATAAATTAAAAAAATTCATTAAAGCGATGAAGAATTTGATTCGAAAGTAAACTATTATATACAACCTGTCTGGAGTAGACCACTTCTTCCAATCCTGGCATCATACCCAGCATACTGTATAGATTGTATGTGTACTCATGCTTAGGATTAAGATAGGATTGTGAATTTATAGCTTTTTATTTCACTGACGTATTTAAATTATACTCCTTATATCTTTAAATAAAATATAATGTATAAGAGTTTTTTTTGAGTTTAGATCCTCCTCGTTTGAAAACAGATAGTATTTAGTTAATGGATGTAGTCAAAATATTTAAAAAATATTCTTAATTCTATTATTGCTATTACTGATACATAATATTAAATGAATCTCTGGATATTACGTGCTTGGAAATTAGGCTGTCAGTTTTAAGTTTTAAACAATATTAATTACATATATCAAAATGTTCTGTTGATGATGCTTATTGTTCAGGTGTTCATTGTAGTTATAAAAACAAAGTGTGGTTTAAAATGAAGTGGAAGAATTATGTTTCATGTGTGTTGCAGTTGAAGGATATGTTGACCTTGACTAGCACAAGTTATTAGTCCAAGGCGCAAGGTACTATTGATTTATGTATTAATAAGAGAATGAAATATAAAAAAATATAGCTTTAAATATTTGTAGACGCTTCATAGTATTCGTAAACTTGGCCTGGTCTTTTAATCAAAAATAAGATAATAAAAAATTAAAATAAATTAATCAAATAAGTATAGAATGTTGTAGGTAATCTAATTTTCCTTATAAATGAAAATTTCAAGCTTTAATCAGACCTCGAAGGAAGGAATTTACATTTTGATTAGTAATATCTTGAAGGGTAAAAGTTATAATTTTTTGTATAAATTGTTTGCTGCATGCTGCATTGACTTTAAAAGTAAATGATATTAGACGACAAAAACTTAACAATTAGGTAGTTTTAGCCTATTCTATATTAAATACGATAAAAAATAAACATTTTTGAGATTTTTCGTTATCATTTAATAGTCAAATGATGGAAGTATATGAAAGGAAAATGATTCAGTTCAGAGAAGTAGTATCAATTTCTTTATGTAGGATATTTTGACACAATACGAGATTATTCCACCTCTGCTTTTTCTTTCTAGGCTGAGTCAATACTTACAGATAGGATTAAGATTTACATTTCTAACTATCGATATTGGGCCTGCAACACATAATATATAGCTAATTATGATTGGACGTATTTGTTTATTGTCATTTACAAAAAAACTGAAAAGAATAATAAATATATTTCGTGGAATACATGAAATATGAAATTTTAATAGTTAATCCATTTCTTTTATCACCTAAAAGCTAATCTAGTTGCAACGTTGTTGCAACATTTTTCTAAGCAAAAAGTTAACTTTTAATTAATCAGTAATTACTTCTAATAATATTTAAACATTAATAAGTTTTAATTAAAAGACTGTGAAACTTAATGAATTAAATCAGCACTAAAAGTTTACTACAATTCATTCATTATGATTTCCTTCAGGATTTTTTTTACAGTTACAGGTATAAACAATCTTACTGACACTTTCTGACTTTCCCCTACTATTGTAGATTGCAACTTAATGATATTTTAAAAACAATTTTAAAAAACTAATTACAATTCTTTAGCTATAGCTGCCACCATCCTCATAGAATCCGTCCTCTGCTGCTGGCTTCGCAGTGCCTTAATTTATCATGATGCAAACCGCTCCAGTGAAAGCTGGAAACGTAACTTTATGAGAATCACCGAAAACGGGGACTTCACTGGACAGTGGCTGTTTGATCATGCGATTCTAACTACAACATTTATCAACAAAAAAGACATCATGTACGGTGGACTAGATGGCAAAGACATTCAAAACACACTAAATATATTAATCCAAGATGCCTTGGCAGTAGACAAAGCAATAACTGATCTAATATCATCCCCACTACCACCCCCACCCACTAAAATCAAGCTCTCTTTAGCATTTCCATACATAGACTCACAAGACCGTTATGTAACCCTAGAAGGAAAAGAATACCACTTGTCAAATAAATTAAACCGACTAGATCTGGCTACTTGGTACATCGAAAAAGTAAATTCCTTCAGATTATCAAAGCAACTAAAAAACGTGGAAATTATCGGTTTGTATTATCACCGAGAAGATGCTATCGACTTGTATGATGATTTAGATTTAATCAAACATTTTAATAAGGAAATTCACAATTTGAAAATGAAATCAGTATGGGTGCCTTACTACAACGCTCCTCATGCCTGGGATGGAAAAGAACTTGGATTTGATGTTCTAGTAATATAACCCGGGTATTCTTTTGCTTCTTCAATTGATGGAGGAACGGCAACAGGAGACAGGTTGCATTCTCTAGGCCACAGCTCTGCTAATCGATCTCAATGTTTTGAATATGAATTAAGAGGTTCTGGCTATTCTTCTCAATTGGAATATTGGATAGCTCATCAGTATCTTGCTATTGCACAGGAAACAGGAGCTTGGAAATTTCCTCAAGTTTTCTTTGTCGGTGGGACTTTTTTTGATGGAGTGACTAGTCGTAAAGATGTTAATGAATACACATGGTTGGCTTATAGTGATTTAACGGATTATTTAAATGGGAAGATAATTCCCAACCTTGAGGTTAAAATAAAACCTTTTAAAGTTAATGATTGCAATGGGAATGTTCTTCGGAAAGTGTGGAAAGTTCCTCCAGGATATTCTGCACTTACATCAATTCGATTAGATTTTAATGACCTTAATGGCTACTGGAGAGGCCAATTACAAGTAACAATAGTTAGCAACGATGGATCATCTCCGATTTCCTCATTTAGCCACAGATTCGGACAAGATGTAAACAGTCCTGAATACAGTGCTGTTTTTGTACCTTTAGCAGATCTAAATATAAAAGAAGGGACTGAACTCATTATCGAACTCTCAAAAGAATTCAACTCCCCTTGGCCATTTATACATCAACTTGTTGGTGCAAAATACGAACCTCCTTATATTTCGAATCCTGTCTATGAAGAACTTTCCTTATCAACCAGAAGCGATTTGCCAGGACCTTATGCAGATAGTGTCTCCTCTCATAGGGAATATTCCAGTGGGAAGCTTACCGATGGTAAACTTTCTCCTAGTGGGAATTGGGACTGGGATGGAGTGATGGGATGGAATTTAATTCCAGAAGGAGCATTTAGCATTTTAATCAACTTGGGACAAGTGTTTCCTGAGATTTCTAAAGTTAAAATTTACACTCATTATGACCAAGGAGCAGGTGTAAGGTTACCTACGAAGCTAACGGTTTTAATAGGCCAAGATTGTGCTCCACATTTAAGAGGAAGATTAATTTCAAGTTGTTACACAAATGTTACATCGGGTCAACCCAAATTTACAAGTATTGGGAGTTTTGGGAGTGATGAATATGTAATCACTTTGCCTTTTGAAAGTAACCCTAGTGGAAAATATGTTGTTATTACGGGAATACCTTTAGCATGGTTTTTACTTGATGAAATACAAGTTATAAACTCTAAGGAACATGTTATCTCACAAGGAGCGCAGTATAAAGTGACTCCGATACCTGGAGAGGGTAAAGGTCCTTCGTATGGGGATAATGATAGGCGTCTTGTGGATGGGGCTGTTTTTAAAACATTTATTTTAGGGAGAGGAGTTGATGGCTTTGATAAGGAAGATGGGAAAGGGAGTGTCGAGGCTACTTGGGGTCAATTCAAATTGGCAAGGAGTGTTTTTATTTGGTTAACAGAACCTTTGATAACTTATGGGGTCGGGTTTCCTAAAGAAGTGAATATACAGATTAGGGATGAGAATAATCAATGGCTTCCGGGGGTGAATGTCACTACTTCCCTTGATTGTGGACCTGCTCCTTGTGCTAAGTTGAGTTTTCAGAGTGATACTAAAACAAGTGGGGTTAGAGGAAACTTTTTTAATATTGATTCATGGGTTATGGTTTCTGAGATTTCTATTGCTTAGAGGAATAAAGTTATATATTTAATTTCATTAAAATTTAATTAATTCCAGTATTTTTATTTTTATTACAATTGTGTATACATTTTAATGGTTTTCAGAATTGAAAAAATTGACTTTTGATATATCTTTTCTGCTAACAGATACCATATCTTCTTTTACTTCAGAATTTTTAATTTTAGTAGTGAAACTATAAGCGGTTTGTTTTCTAACCAAAAGTCAGTTAAACATAAACAACATGTTCTTACTAAAGAAGGCCTTTTAAACGAGTTGGAAATCCGAATGGTTGAACCTGAATGTTTTATGATCAATGGGAGAGAATGTAGATTTGACAAAATTAATATTTTTCAGAAATCGGATTGATTTTAGAGTAAGATATTTTGGATTTTTCAGTCAAATTTTATAGACAACAACGTAGGCTTCTTAGTGCCTGAGAAAAAATTTGAAAAGAAAAGTAACATGTTGCATTTAAGGTTAAGAATAAGGTTGAAATGACTTCAAATATACACTTACACTCTTTCATTCATTTAAACATCGTGTGATTAATAATACTAACATAAATACATGCATGCATATAATAAAAAACTTAAAAAAGGTATATCAGATACAGAGTATAAATGAATGAGAAGTTCCAAATTTGTTATGTAACTAACGCCCTTGAACTACACACACGTAGAATGTTTTTAAGCAAATGTTTAATTAGAATCTACTCTACTCAAAATAAATTATCTTAGTCGTGATTTAACTTCACAGGCTGTCTCATTAAATTACTTACTCCAGTTGACATAAATTTCTAAGGCCATAAGTTTCTGTCATTATTTGTAAAAGTATTTAAAAATGAAATTAATTACAGTTAATTGTAGTATTTTATTGGTGGTTATTTTTTGCACTTTATCAATCACCGCTTTGGACGAAGAGGGTGCAAAGGAATTGAAATGTTTTAAACCACCTAATGGTGATGTTGAGATTGATTACAGCTGGGTAAAATAAAAACTTTTTTTTTAATCAATTAAAAAATTTGCATTAACAATTCATGCTTTTGTTACTTTTCGAACCTTTTTTACGCAAAGTATTATGTATTGTGTTGTAAAACTTGAAAATGAACTTAAAATGTCCTTTTATGGCAATTTTGTTGTGCAGATTAAATTAATTTTTAATTGTTTAGGTTTTATCAAACTCAAATTGGTATTTTCCTATTGTGAGTAAATTGGAATGGTACAGAACAGCTTGGGATCTTTTACAAAAGTCACCAAAGGAGATTTCAGAAGATGAAATGAGTTCTGCTTGCATTAGAGCTTATTGGGGAGGAATGTCTCCAACTATTCTTGGTTTCAATGGAAAAGAATTGGATTATACTATAACACCTATGAATGATAATACATTTATCTTTACAGCAGATTGGAAGGATGGTGAGTTATTTGGTTTATCTTTATTGAAAACCACATATTAATCTTTAAATGTTCAAAATAAAAAATGAATAGCTAGAAACTTAGATTTTTAGAGTTAGAGTTTTTAAAATTACATTTTAAAATCATTAATTTTTCAGTTTCAAAATTTTTGATTGCGAGTCAGTAGTAAATGTATTGTTTAATTTTGTATTTTTGCAGACAACGGAGGAACATCTTATTTAACCAAAACTGATAATAAAAACTACATAGTTTTTGTAAAATGCTGGGATGATGGTCAAGCCACGTGGAGTGTAATGTCCACGTTGAAAACACTTGAATCTTCCATAAAAGCAGAAGTATTGGAACATGTGAAATCATTAGGTTTTAAAGAAGAATTTTTCGTTGAAGAAAACTACAAATCATGCAAATTAAACGAAAAGAATGAACTTTAAACCTTAAGTTTGACAAATAAAAATTTAATAGATTGTTAACTTTTGTGTCAGCACTTTCTTATCCAAATAAATGGATTACGCTTAATTTGCTCTTTTTCTAAGATACAGATGGTCGTAATATTTTAATATTTAAAATAAAAATTGCAAGTTAACATGGTGTAGTTTTAACATTACAAGCTTGACTTCATAATGTCACCCTTCCGAGTTGTAAGAATATAACTTATCGCATTTGTGCATATATTAGCATAAATCATTTTATAGATTTTAGTGTGCATTTTACATTACAAAGCTCACCAAGTTTTAGTGATCCAAGATCAGTTGCAAAGTTTAGTGTCAAATTAAATTAAATTACATTGGCCATGTATTCTACTAACAAGTTATTAATAGAAAGTATAATACATTGAGTCATTGATGTTTATTAAAGCACAATAATAAGCTATGTGAATTTTTCCAATGAAAGAATTAACCAAATTCCTTCTTCTTTTCATATCCATACATATTATGGAATTTTGTTTATTAATATGATTCCGTTTTATTTTACAGTTCCATTCTATACTATCAATGTCGTGACAAAAATGACGTGACAAAACGAGTAGAATTCTTTGTTCATTATTTTCGTTTTTTTTTGTATAAAAAGATGTTATTGAATATAATGTGCAGTTCATTGCTCAAAAATTATGAATCGCTAATTTCTTTAATAATCGCTAAATATCTCTCTGTCTCGTAAGAGTTGACAATTTTAAAATTTGCTGACAGTTTTTATTTTTTGAGCAAAATTGTATAACTGATTTGCTTATAAATTTACAAGCTTTATATCCTATTTCCTATATCTTTGGTAAATCCTGAGAATGTTATTTTGACTTGGCGTTATTCGCAAATGTTCTTGCTGTTGCTACATCCACAACTTATCATATTAATTTATTGTTTAATGTACAACTCATAAACATTGTTAATTATTTGGTAAATCAAGCACAAGTAAAACACATGTTATTTTTCAAACACTGAAAGTTTATTTTTTAACAAGATTAAAATTCTATAAGTATAAATGTAATTTAATAGTTCACAAATCTGAAATTTAGGACTAGAGATTATTTTAATATTTTTTTTAAAAAAGGAAAAATGTTTCTCGCTGCTTATCTTTTCAAGTTCGTTATTCTTCTGATGTTACACCCAAGTGGTCATTATCTACTACAGTAAGTAAATCAAGAATTACTTTTGAATTTGGCAGTACTTAATAATAAATCATCCCGGGTGGAAGAATATTTCTAATTGTAAAGAATCCGGAAGCTTAATTAAGTTTGCTTAGTTTATTTTCTTCGAAAATTTTTATTAAAAAACTTAACCCTTTACTAGGAACTGCTACCATTCATATGTTTTTTTTACGTTTAAATTTCATTGCGCTTCAAATGTTCTGTTTTATATTTTGTTTTTTATTAAACAAAAAACAATAATGATTTTGTCTGTAGAATGCAAAGCAAAAACTCTCTAAAAGCAGCCCCAAGAAATCCTGATGATATCGAAGAGATATTAGAATCCCCTAGAGTCACTAACCGTGGTCAATGGGGCCCTTGGGAATACTGCCCAGAAGGACTTTTTGTAACAGGAATGAATTTAAAGATCGAAGAAGATCACACTGGAGACAACACTGGATTAAATGCAATAAAGCTCATTTGTGAAAACCCCAATATAGAAGGAAACACTAAGAAAAACTCAAAAGTTAACATTACAAGTTCTCAAGGCATTTGGGGTGACTGGCGTGGACTTAGTAATTGTCATGGAATAGCAACAGGATTTCAAACCCGATCGACTGGAGAAGTTAGTTGTGACAAGTCAAAAGATGTTGTGTCTGCAACTGATTTAAAACTGTACTGTGCAACTTCAAATGATAACCCGAAGGAGATTATCGGAGGGGGTGTTTTGGAAATTGGTTCTTGGAGAGCTGAGAGGAAATGTCCAAAGGGAACTGCTATTTGTGGATTGAGAACACAAGTGGAACCTGACAAAGGAAATCTTTCTAAATTTAAAGAGGCTTTTGTCTCCAGGAATACCATTTGTTCATGTGAGTGCCTAGAAAAATATTCAAAAAATATGATTTATGTTTATTTAAATTTTGAAAAAATGTGTTTTGTTTCTTTTTTAAGATGACGATACAGCTCTAAATAACGTTGACATGGCATGTTGTCCAATTCCTAGCCCTGTGGAAACATGTGAACCAAATACAGCTAATGTATGGGTAGATATAATTGGCTGTGGTGTTGGATTAGCTTGTAAAAGAACTGTTAAAAAAGGAATAACATTTACTTCAACGAATTCAAAAGCAACTAAAGCAAGAATTGAAACTTTTGAAGAGTTGGGAGTCTCTCTTCAAAACGGGGTTGGTCCACTTCTTGCAACAAAATTTGAAGCTAAATTAGGAAGTAAAAATATTGAAGGGAAACAATTGTCTGAGTTATTAAGTCAAATGAGTACTGAGGAGGAAATTATTGATATTGATTTATCAAAGTGTCAAGGAAGGATGCAAGAAATGGTTTTAAGTTGTGGAATTGTTGAGGCTAGAACTGCTTTGTTTCGATGTGTGAATGATTAAAGGTTTCTTATTTATGTAGAAAGGGAATAAATTATTTTACATTGACATATAAATTTAATTATTGTTTTCTTTGTTGCTTTGTATTTTACATCTTCGTTTTGTCTTTTGAAGGTTGAAGTAGAACCTTCTTAACATGTTAACAGATTCATTTTAGGATTAATTTTTTCATGATAAAACGGACATTTTATTGCATCTGTGACTGCTTTATTTAAAAAATATAAGTTAAAAGTAATATATTTCTTAAATGCCTTCAGTTAAAATGCTCTATTCACAAACGTTAGGGGATTCAGAATGTCCCGGACTTTTGAGCGTTTTTAAGGAACATTGTGATAATTGTTTAATTAGAAGTGATACAAAATAAAAACTTTTAAAAATTTTGAAATCATTCAAAAGATATGTTCCAATTTAAAATGCAAGGAAGGATTGATGGACTCGGCTCATTAAGTTTAGTTATTAATTTTACATACATAACAAATGTCTTTTTATTATTATTTCCTCTTACTTTTGCTTCGCTTACATTTGCTTTACTTTACGAAACCGGTTTACTTCATTAATATAGACATAATATAAATAACTTTTTGTTAATATTATTATTAACTTTACTTGGAAAACACAGTGTGAAACAAGATATTTGGAGTCATTTCTACAAATATACAAATTGTTGTTACAATGAAGTATTTTAATGAACTTATGCAGTATGATGTAAATATTTCGGTATTTTTCTGTTTTTTTGTATTTGTTGTCTTTAAACATACTGATTCACTATTTAGGAATTGTTAAGCTCTGTTTTATAAAGGCAAGGAGCTTAACAATTCTTCTTTTTAATTTGAATACATGTTGAAGTTCAGAGAAAGTCTTGAGAAAGGTGGTCAAGCCAAAGGACTGACAGGTCAATTTCTTAGTGTTGGATATTCGAAAGAATTTCATTGAACTTGTTTTGTAAAAAAATTGATTTATTTAGATTTTCCTCGTATGAAAACTAATTAGTGTTATATTTAGGTACAATTTATTAAGCCGAAAACCAATGACGTATATCATCCTGCATAAAGTGCCTCTGCTGAGCAACATATCTATAAATTTCATGTATTTCATTAAATCCTATGAAAAACGAAGTATATGAATGCATATAATGTTCATGCTTCGACTTTTGAATTTTAAATTTGAATTTCATTTTTTGTCTTCTTACCAAGTAAAGAGAAACCGGAATTAAGACAAAAAGTGAATTCAGCTTGTTTTAAATATTTAGGATCCGATCGTATAAATAGAGAAATTTTCATTTAACCAAATCAGTTAGTTAAAAACTTTCGTTGAATTATTTTGAAAAATTAATTTTAAAATACATAATTTCCAAAAATGAAATACCTTGGACAAATTGCCACTGTTGTCTTAGTGGTAGCAACAATTTTACTAATCCAAACTCCATCCACTTCTGCTCGTAAGTCTTTACAAAATTGCATATAATCTAAAAAATATTTTTAAAATTTATGTTTTTAATGATTTTTTTTTTAAATTCCAGGTTACTGCAATGGAAATACTGACTATGGATGTTCTGCTAAATGTAACAGGCAGTACCCTACTGCGGTAGGGTATCGATGTACTCTACGACACTGTGAGTGTGACTATGAATATGGTTATACGGGGATAGCGACTAGGGGAGTATCTAATTCTAAAGTTATTAGAACGGCTTATCTTTAAGTTTAACATTAAAAACAAAAAAAGAAAAATGCCATTGTAAAAGCATACGATTTTGAATTAATAAAGATTGAAAATTAGCGACAATAATATATCAATTTGGCTGTAAGAACTGTGTCATTTTTTTAGGATTATTTTAGGATAATCCAAGCCATTTATTACATCTCTGTAACACTCTTCTGAAAGATCATGACATATTTGTTATAACTGGTTCGTTTCTTGCAACCATTTTATTTTGTCTCTGAATGCATCAAATTAGTTGAATATTTGAAGCATTTAATCATTTTAAAAAATGCGTTTTATTTTGAAACTTTTAATATAAATAAAAATTAATACGTTTTTAAAGAAATACAACCACATTCTAATTTATTTAATTTCAATATCGATTTCTATGCATTTAGAATTAGACAATTAAATACTAAACAACTCACAAACAAATCTGTACATTCAAGACTTGAAGAATTACATCAATTCATGTAGAAGAACCTTTGATTCGACTGCAGATACAATCGTTTAGTACTATCTTAAAAGATAGGAAGTAAATGTGTTGAAAACAACAAATTGTCTAAATATTTTTTGCCAATTAACGTTGAGAAAGATAAGTTTGTTGGTATTGGTTATCGAAGTGTCGAAACAGGTTACTAGAAGTGGTTTTAAAAGATTGCAATTAGGATTTAACAAGTTGTTGTGTTTTTATTAAATAAAATGAAACTTACATTTAAGTTTTAAATTTGTCTCGGTGTCTCAAATGGCTTTGAAGCCTTTGAATCACTAATTACAATTTACAGCTAATCATCATTTCTAACATAATTTTTTCTTAGGTGAGGTTTTACTTTGAGATTCGGACAACTTACAAGTTTTTGCTATAATTATGTTCACAAAGATGCTTATTATTGGGAAGAAACATTCATTCATGAGCTTATAATAATAATGAAGCATTCCAATAAAAAACTATATTAAAATAAATCATGTCGAGATTTAAATGAGACTCATTTAAATTTTATTCCGATTATTAATACATTTATTGAATTCCCAATCCAATCCGTTTTTCACTGAATAATAGAATTTAGCTATTCCAACTTTCATGATTTGTATTTCCCATTTTAAATTAAATTATAATTTATAATCATTTTGATTTTGAAGTACGTTGATTTCGAGGAGTGCACAATTATACCTTAAAGTGAATTACTTTGCTCAAAATCATGAAAATATTCGTTGATCCTCATGACACTGGCATATCCCGAATCATATTTCCGGGGCCTCGGTGCGAACTCCAATCTGACAGCCTTCAACTTTGCATTTTCAACAGGATTGGATAAGTTTTTAGAGTCAACTTGAATACACTTTTTGTTCCGTTTCTGCACAAAACTCTGTACGATTCCACCATGGACTCC